>JAMFLO010000146.1:0-79270 GCA_027475765.1 Paralagenidium karlingii | reverse complement strand
CTGCATTTCCACGCGAGTCATCCATTCTTCGAGTGTTGTGATCGTTTGGTGGGCTTCCAGCGTCGACTGATACGAGTTTCTAAGTGCATCATCACCAACCAACCAACCAACCCACGGTCATGTGTCCGGTGGAGTCTCCGCCTGGCAGCAGTGGGGCGCAATTGAAGCTGACAAAGCGGCTGGGATCAGTAGTAGTCTTGTAGTCAAGTTTTCTTTCGGTGGGTTGCACGTCCGCGTTCGAGTCCGTGTCCGCGTTCTCAACGCGATGAATCTCTTGCTCTTGAACATCGCAAGCCCCTGGTGAAGGGTTTTCGTCCAGTATGTCCCATGGACAAGGTCCATTCATTGGGTCCACCAACTGGCGGAATCGTTTGACCAAGTTCTGTTGGGATCACCCGCACCACCACCACCAGCAGCAGCAGCAACAATAACAACAACAACAGCGTCACAATGAGGCAGGCGGCAACAACCAAGTCCCACGAAAGCAGCCTGCATGTGCATTTTGGGATACCGATCCTCTTGGAATGAGGTTGTTGTTGACAGTTCGACCAAAGGCGACACATGGTTTGGTTGGGTTCTTTAGCTTGGAGACTTGTTGTCGTCGCGCAAAGCCTCGATACGAGACCAGCGCTTCTGGGTACACGTGCTGCACATAGTCTCGAACCCAATGGAGAAACTCGAAATGCTCCTGAAACACTCCTTTCACGAGCTTTTTGATGGGCAGGTCCTGTTGGATGTGTGCGTGTGCGTGTGTGTGTGCAAAGTTGAGGATCAGTGCGCTATCGACGAGGATCAGCAGGTTGAGCAGCATCAACGGTGTTTTGTCCAGTGCCAGGCACTTCGAAGCGTCGTGCTCGTCGTCGAGGTCGATGACCAAGTAATCGCTGAGCTGCACGCTTCCATTGACTTCGATAACGCCTTCGAGAATGAAAGAATGAGCCATTGTAGCTGGTCAACGCACCAAGTTGATGGTTCGCGGCGTTGAAGTGGCTTCGTGGACAAACAACAAGTGGGCACACCACTCCCTATAACACCCTAAAGTGCAGTGTTAGCGCTAGACAAGAGTCACTGTCCAACACAAGACGCATATGGTTGGTCCATCAGGAAGCAACGAACACTTCAAGAGGCAATCAGCGGTGTCTCGGCAACACCAATTGCCGAGCGAGTTGCCCTCATGACCAAGTTCCGTCTGCGCGTTAATGTTTTGTGCAATCTGGGTTTCTGTTAAGGACCCGTTAGGTTCATCTCATCCCATTCCACAACAACAATGTTAGACTTGCCAGAGGTAAACTGCGAGCGCAACAGCAGCACAGCGCAAACCACGTCTTCTGGTTGCGTCTGCTTGTGTCTTGCCACATTGTATTCCATTTACTGACTGCAATGGCTGAATCTATCCATTTACTGGGCTGCTCTGTCGTAAAACTGTTGTTCTATTCCGTGGTGAATGGTGTTATCGTTGGTTCCTGGTGTCCTACCAGTCGTTCAACGACCCGTCCGATTGGCCATGTGCGTCAAAGCTGCGCCAACTGCACGAAATGCAACGTCTGAGACGCCAAATGGAGCAGAAAACACTTGAAATCGCTCGTCAACTACGGTCCAATCGCTTTTACCCTCGCAAAGTGAGTGTATTTGCTGTCTTCTGGATGCTTCAACTGGTGCTCATGGCGCCATCTACCGCCAACAGACCGAGAGCAAAGCCATTCGCTTGGGCGTCTATTACTCGTACACGCCACCGACTGTTTCACCTGCCCCCGTCAAGGCTGAAGCAACAGCAAAAGAAGAAGAAGAAAGACCAAAGGAGCGAGAGGCAAAGCATGAGGCTGAGAACGACACCAAAGACCAAGAAGATGACCAAGCTGGCTCCAAGTCAGACCAAGAAGCAACACCGCCACCACCACCGTCGATTCCTGGCAAATGGACCATTCGAGTCGAAGCGACCACTGCCTGCTCGTCCATGGTCGATGCCAAGAGTCCTTTCATTGTGAGTTCTACCTCACGGTCCGTCGGCTTTTGCTCTTCAGTTTGCCATGCTGACATGATATCTTACGCTTTTGGTCCAGAGCTTTGCCAATTGCTTTCGCAAAGTCAGTGTGGAGTTAGATCCCCGCATCTACAGCGACTCCATCGTAGAGGTTGGTTCCATACGCCCGCTTTTCGCGGCTTTTAAACGGATCGACGGCTTCTGACCTGCTCTCCTTGCATGGTCGAATGGGGAACAACTGCAGTGGACATGCTTCCAGAAGAAAGACCAATGTGTGGACGGCTTTGAGCTCACGCGCCACGGTGACTCGAGCCATACGATCCGTATCCAATTGTTTCCGTCCCAAAGTGCCCAACGCTTTGCCATCTCCACAGTGTTGTTCCAGGCCATTGGCAGCGTATTGGCCGCCAAATCCAGCGCTTTCACGAAATCCGACATCGTCATGGCGCTTTGGGAGTACATCAAGACCCACAACCTCATCAAAGAAGACGACTGCCGTGTGGTCGTCAATGATGCCAACCTCCAACGGGTGTTCAACTGCGAAACCATTCCCTTCAGCTCCATTGTCGTGGCGCTCAAACCGCATCTCACACCCGTCGATGCCATTTGTCTGGAGTACATGCTGAGGTACTCTTGCATTCACTTTCTTCCACGTCGGCATGCGTGTAGTTGGACTCACTGACGCTTCATCTGTACCGTGAAAGCACCGAGCGAGCCTGTGAGAATGAGCTTCTGGAAGAACGTGTGCTGAGCATTGACGTGGGCATCGAAGACCAGCTGCTCAAACAACAAGATGCAATCTTGAACAAATACGAAGAACTCTGCCAGGAACAAAAGAAAGACCTTGAAGTGCTGCAGCAGCAGGTGGGTTTGACCATCCTTCAGTGACGACCCTCGGCATTTGAAGAGAACACCACCCGAACTGACTGGCCCATTTGGCCATGTAGGAAGCCATGATCTTGCGCAAATTGCATGAACACGTGGCGAAACGCGACTGGATGCACCAATTCGTGCAGGACCCGTGTGGGTTCACCAAACAAATGACCTCGTCCCAGCAAAATGATCTCGAACTTCTGACTTGTGAAGCCGAAAACGACGATGCAGCGTACCCGAATCCACAGCAATTCACCCAGCCATGGGTTCCCGAAGTGGTTCATGATCTGCTGCAGTCCGCTCCATCGAAATCGACCTGAAAAGGCCATGAAGACTGTACACGATCATCTTCCGCTTGGGTTCTGTTCCTTTATCGTGACAGCAATCCGTTTCTGAGTCTCAGTTAGGTTAGCCTCATTTTCTGATTGGCTGCTTAAGTGTTTAACGATCAAATGGTGGTGTTTGATTGGTTCTTGCTTATACAACTTTTTAGACAAGATCACCAAAGGTCGTTAAAGCGCGTGTCGTGCAACAAGAAGCATCGCAGGGAGAGATGGCGTCAACGCGGCTTCGATGTGATCCAACCGATTACGCGCGAAGACAACAAGAAGCCCGAGACCACGCCAAAGAGCTGAGGGAACAGCGTCAACGCGGGGTGCTCTCGGACGATCACACGTTTGCGCCAAAGTGAGTGGCTGTTCTGGTTTCCTGATGGGCGGTGACGGCCCACCTGATTGACGGGCTCATTTTGCGCTGTCCATGGCCTGGAGCAGAGTGAATCCCAAGCAACAACAGAACACACGCATTGGATCGACACAAAAGCCTGGCTACTGTGATGACCGAAGCTCGCAGAATTACGACGACATCCCGATTCGACCCAGTAAACAGCTTCCGCCCCAACAACAGATGAATTACGACGATATGCCCATTCGACCGAGTACTGCATTCAATTAAAGGAGCCTTACCAGAGGGTTGCTTGGTCTCATGGGTGGCTGCTCTGTTGGGTCTGTAGAAGCACGCGAGAGCTCACCGCAAGATGATGGCGGCGACGCGCTGGAGAGTCTCTCCAAGAAATACCCGACGCGAAAGCACGACGACCCACAGATCCGCCAGCCTTTGCGTGCGAGCAGAATGGCTCAAGTTGAGGAACAACAGCCAGGTACATTGGCGCTTGCCATGTCATCACTCTTCTCGTTTCTTCTGCTGCTTTCTCTTAAGCCTGGCAAAAACCATCTCAGAACATGACACTTTGTATCAAGAAGTCAAGCGCGCCACGGGCAAAGAGATCCGCGAAGACCCACGTGCACCGCCGCCTGCACGAACCAAAGCGGCGACATCGTCCATTTGCACGCGTAATTCGAGTTGCACCTGTCCGCAGTGCAGCAACGGAGGCACTGGCGTGGTTTCCAGCATGCGACCCGGCAACAAACCCGGCAATCCATCAGCTGGTTCTCGGTCCACGGCTTCCCAGCAAGAGATGGAGGTGAGGGGACGTTGCGTTGTCTTTCAATAAGAGGTTTTGTTGTCTTTACGACTGACGGAAAGAGCCTTGCTGAATGCAACGTAGAACTCTTTGTCGCTTCTCAAGTCCAAAATGTCTTCTCGTCGCAAGAGTCGAAGCGCACCAACGGAAATCGCGTCGTTGTTTGTCGAACCGGATGCGTCGAGCGCTCCGCAGACCCATTCCGCGCGCGAAATGTCCTCCAAATCTTCGCTCTCGTTCAACCAGCAACACCAAGAGAACCCGCCGCCACCAGCGATCACTCGTCAACCGCCACGCCGTGCGTCGCAAAAGCTACAACCCCAGCAGCAGCCTCCACGTATCCAGGAAGAAGACCAAGAGCAAGAAGATCATGATGTTCCTCGAAGCCATCACCCAAACAGTTTGAATGGTCCAGCAGGAGGTGCAAGACGAACCAGCCAACGCGCCGCACTGGCACCGACACCGACACCGGCAGCCAGCAGTGGCGGTGGCGGTGGCGGTGGTGGTGGTGGTGGTGGTGGTGGTGGTGTGCGAACCTCCCAGTCTTTGGCAGGTTTTCCACAATCCAATCAACCACCTCCTCCAGTGAGTTGACGTCTTTAGTCCTGCGCTAACGAGTCTTTGCTCCAGCGTTGACCAAAGTGTTTCCGATTGGCCCGACAGGAGTATGCCGACGACAGCGAAGAGAAGATCCAGTGTCAAAACTGCCAGCGTAGTTTCAATGCGTCGGCATACGACAAACACGAACGCATTTGCCAAACCGTGTTCACGGGTCAACGCAAAGCCTTCAACATGACTGCCAAGCGACTGGAAGGCAGCGGCATTGAGAAAATCAACAAGAAGTCGTCCAGTGGAAGCGGCAAACCTGGCGGCGCTGGAGCAGCGTCCCGTCACCCCCAGGACCAACCGATCAAAGCCAAAGGCAGCGATGCCAAAAATTGGAAACAACAAAGCAACGCGTTTCGCGAAGCCATGAAAGCAAGTCGCGACGTGGCCATCGCGTTGAAAGAGGGAAAGTGAGTGGTCTTGGTTGTTGGCGCCGGGGAAAAAGGCTTTGGCGGACACCAAAGGTCGTGCATCTCATGTTGGGCTCTATGTCACCAGGGAACTGCCGCCCATGGCGCCGTCCGCGCCAGATCCGAGTCTAATCCTCTGTGACTATTGCGGTCGTCGATTCAACGACAAAGCCGCCGAACGCCACATTGCGTTTTGCAAAGAGAAATCCCAGCGCACCAAAGGACCGCCGCCGTCCAAAAAGACCCCAGCCAATTCTTCGGCGGCTTCTTCCAAGCAGAGCTATGGGCGACTCAAAAAGTAAACTGAAACACATCTAGTCAACTGAATGAGTGCGTTAACTCTTCTCGTGTCTGTTCGTGGGAAGGGGGGAGGGAGGTTCCTTTTGATCCATCACGCCATCTTGAAATCCATTGCATTGCATTGGGTCACACACACACACAATCGTCCAACCACCAAACACAATTACGATCACATCCACAGTCAGTACACTTCGATCAAAAAGAACTCATGGACCCGTTGGTCATCGTCGTCATCGTCCATTTCTTCCTGATTGCCATTGAAATGACCAGCGCCGAAACCAAGTTTCAAAAGTCCCCGGTGCACAGGCAACACCTGGCCTTGAACCACGTTCTGTCGATGGAATGACGCTTCAAACTCGGCTGCCGAACTGGCGGCATCCTTTGGCGCAAAATTCTCGAAAAACACACGGCAAGAAGACAAACTGACCAGCAATCCATTTGTACCAAGCATCAACGCCACTTCCCGATGCATCTTGGACGCGTGGGCCTTCAGTGTGATGCGGTAGGCACGGAATTCTCTGGAGGAGACCGCACTTTGGATGGCTGGATGCGTGTGGCATTTGATCAAGGTATTGTCGATGGTAATCTGGTTGGTGAGTCGTTGTACCGCCAGCAAATGGCTGGTTGCGATCTTGGAGAGTCCAACCGGTGGCTCCGCGCCGTAAAAGATCTGGCCCTGGGCTGCTTCTTTCGGGGAGTCGGCACCGTTGCCTTGGTCTTGCGCGTGAACAGCCACAAAGAGAAGGTTGTTGGTGTCGTCGGCAATCTGGTGGCTGTCCATTGGCAACGGCGCGCCGTCCAACAGGCAATCCACCACACGGAACTGATTGGTGCGCAAACGCTCGTTGACCAGCGAACAGCTTGAGGGAAATGCTGAGGTTACTTGCTCGGATCCTAATGGGGCCATGAGGTGACTCTTCTTCTTCTTCTTCTTCTTGTGCTACTTCTTCGTCGACTCTCTACTGAGATCTCTCTTCCCGTCACGTCTTGACGGCAGTGCCGGTCTGTCGGTCTGTCGGTCCCTCCCTCCCCCCCCCCGCCCCCCCCTTCCCCCCACTCCCTTGAACGCCACACAACACCGCACGACAAGTCGTCGTCTTAAAAAGGTTGGTGGACACGCCCCATTTTGCTTCTATGGGTTGGTTGTTGTATCCAATTGACTTGGTGTTTGTATACCGCCAGTGCCACCTTTCGATTTTCGAAAGAGTTTGGGTTCAGCCAATCAGCATGGAAGTGGCTGAAAACTTCCTTTTACCACAGCGTAGTCCACTCACCAATGCTTCTTCAACTTGAGCTGCCGGCGTTGCGTTTGGCACACTGGCCATGATTGGTAGCAAACATTCTTGATTCTTGTCCGCACGTCAGTAGTAGTCGTAGTAGTTTGGAAGCGACTGCATGGCTTTCCCGCTTGACTGGCATGAGCCCATGATGATGACGGCTGAAGGAGAGGGAGGGAGAGGCTGGGCATCATAGAGGTAATGAAGCCAGTTGTTGATCAAACCGCGACAACCTGTCTATGGGAATTCTGCTGAAACCAATCCAACCCCACATGGCAATGGGATCGCGAAATGAATGGGTTTCATTTCCCCAAAAAGGTCTGGTGCAAGGCCTGCTCCAAGCTGACTCGTATGGTTGCCCCCCCCCAACAGAAGGAATTGCTTGATCCCGTCAATGTGGCCACCACCGTGTTCTTGACGAAGATCCAATGGAGTCATGGACGTGGTTCAAGAGGTTCAACACGTCTTTTCTTGTGCGAGACCGAGAGCAAGCGACCATCGATCGTTTTTCCGATAACCGTCGACTGTTTCGTCGGCGTTGAACCATTTGAAAAGAGCCCTTGGTGCCTTTTGATCTCCAATTCAAGTTGAAGCAATACACCAAGAACAAGTTGGGACGAACGGTTTCTTCAGTTAGAGCCTCATCCACTTTTGGACTCGTCCACTTTGACCTCCACGAACACACCGAGAGCGAGTCCGGCACGTTGACATCGCAGCATTTGGTAGAGTTGCCACAGCAACGTTGGGCTTTGGTTTCATCTTTGGCTGGCTTGGGCTGTTCAGTCGGGTCATTCCACCTTCACCAAGAAACCTTCGTCGCCATCAACTCACTGCGTGGGGTGCTGACGATGACCAATTACAATGAATTGCTCTCGCCCATGGGCATCGCTCCGATGCAACTGGAGCAAGAAGAGACCTCGCTTCGCAATCGGGTGAGTCTTGTGTGTGTGTGTTGGGTATTCTTTGGTTGATTACCTGAAGACGCCAATTGCGATTGTGCAGAGTCCTCCACGTCAGATGCGAAGATCGCTGTTTGCAAGTGAGTAGTAGCACGAGCCACCTTTAGCGAACCTCTTGGTCATGGCAGGATACGCCAAACCTTTCTCGCCTTGGGATGCCAACGAGAAAGTGCATGCTGCTCTCCACCATGGCCTTTTCCATCTTCCTTCCTGCTGGATCCACTCACTCACTTGCTGTTTGGTGTTTGGCACGCTGATTTGGTGCGCCTGACTCCCCGCAAAAAATGACAGAAAAGCAGCCGGAAGAGATCGAAGACACAACCGAAGTGGAACTCGACGCCGGGCTTCATGGTCGTCTACCGCCCAGTCGTTCGCTTGTACTGCACCAAGCTCTTCTCGGCAAGAGCATTGGCCGGTTCTATCGCCCAACCTTTCGCGAATCGCTTCGAGAGTTTCTCCGCGAGGGCAAGAAACGCTTTTACCTCGAAATCCTTAATTTGGTGTTGAGCATCGCGGCGTTCAGTGATTACCTGATCCAGTTGTATGTGCCGACCACTTCCGTGGCTTCGCCATGGCGTCTTGCGCTAGAGTACTGCGTCGCGATCTTCTTCATCTTTGATCTGGTGGGTAGCCCTCAATTGGTTTTTCTTGTGTTTCATTGGTGTTCTTGCACGGATTGTCACTGAACCCACCACCGGTGATGACCAAATGAATAGCTGGTGCATCTGTGTGCCGCCGAGGTGCCCCACAAGTACTTGTTCTCGTTCTATGGCCTGATTGACTTTGTGACGATCGTACCGGCGATTGTCTTGTTGATCCATCCGACCGCCAAAGTCGGCGTGTCGTTCACGTTGCGGGTGCTACGCATTTTCAATGCTTTGCGGCTGCTTCGCCTCAAAAAGTTTCTTCGGTTCAAGAAGAAGAATCGATTCGACTATGAACTGTTGGTGTTTGTGTTTTCGTCCATTGCCGTGGTACTCTGTGCGGCGGGCATGTACCAGGCAATGGACGAAGACTATTATCATCATCAAAACATGACTTTGGCGTTCCATGACGCACTCTACTTCATGCTGGTGACCATTTCGACCATTGGGTATGGCGACATTTCCCCCAAAACCACACTCAGCCATTTCTTTGTCATGGTGCTGATCGTCGCAGTGCTCACCATTGTGCCCCGCAAAATCGCCAAACTCAACGAACTCTCCAAACTCAATTACGCGTTTGACAAAGAGTATCAACCCCAAGGACGCACCTCTGGCCATGTTGTGGTGTATGGAAGCTCGTTGAGTTACGACACGGTGCTCGACTTTTTGCACGAGTTTTATCACCCCAGTCGCGGCATGATCCATCTCGATGTGGTGTTCTTGTCCGAAAAGTCACCGTCCAAACCGCTACAGCGTGTGCTCTCGAGTGATATCTATCGCCGCAAAGCCGTGTTTTTGCGGGGGAACCTCACCAACCGCCATGACCGATGCCGGGTAGGTCTGAGCAATGCGACGGCCGTGTTCTTGCTGGGCAAAATGCAGTTTTCGCGCAAAATGATCGAACAACAAGACGCCAAAACCGTTCTGTCCGCGTTGTCGATCCGCAACGACCATCTCATCGCGCTGCACAGCGAAGACAGGAATCCAGGGAGCGCATCGGCTACTACCCGGAATTCCATGACCCAAAACCATCACTTGGACCATCTGGCTGACCCGCGCGGTTCCTCCCATGCCAAAGACAAGCGTCACATCGATGTATACATGGAACTTCTCCATGATCGCGATGAACACCAAGTCAGCTCGTTGCTGCTCGGGTGCAATCCGCTCAAGGCTCGAGAATTGATGAACATGGTGCTGGCACGAACCGCTTTGTGTCCTGGCGCGTGTGCGCTCGTCTTGAATCTGCTTCGATCCGTTCAGGTCTCTGAATACGAGAAATACAAGGCGCTTTGGGGGTTGAATGACCATTGGCCGTGGATCAAAGAGGTTGGTTGTGTAGGAATTGGCTACGCCAAGCATTAGAAGCGTGCTGACCTCCCTGGTATCGTGTGGGTAGTATGTCAACGGCATGAGCATTCAGATTTATCCGATCATTTTCACGCGAAGCTTTGAAGGTGACACATTCCCAACCGCCGCCAAGCACATTTTCAAGCACTACAATTCACTGTTGATCGCGGTGCACACGACGGCGAGACGCCATCAGTTCAACTCCAACGCGACCGAACCCCATTGTGCCAACCATCAGGCGCCACCAGTGGATCTTGCACCGTTCCAGAGCACGCTTCATGAAGGGTAATGGTCCCAATGCGCAAAGGTCGTTGCTAGTCCACATTTGATTTGACTCGTTGCTTGCTGTTATAGTGATATCGGGTTTGTCTTGACCGTCAACGCCTCCATGGCGCACCATATCGTTTACACATATGGTTTCTGGAAGTCCGAAGCCACTCGCAAGAAAAAGGCGGCATCCCTTGCACCAATGGTGCGAGTGTGCTCGGATACACTCATTCGTCGTGCATCACCGCGACATCGCCATTACTCCATGCGGTCACTGAGAGGCTCTCGAAACTTTGAGCCCGACCACGTTCGATCGCCGTCCATCTTAGCGCATAGCGGGCACTTTGGCACTCACCACCATCACCATCGACCGTCTGGTGTGGAGAACGCTCTTCCTCCTGCTCTTCCGCTGACGATTCCCAAGCGCAACTCGTGTGCAATGATGCCGCCGACCACCAACAAGCAACCATTGAACAAAGGCATTTCCGTGCATCCAGTTCCAACCACACTGACGCCAGGAACAGCACCATCATCAAGCCGCCCACTATCACCACCAGTGCTGTCCATTCCTCCGATGATTGACCCGTTCTCTGGTCCCAATTGCGTTCGTGAACAAGTCGAAGAACTTCTTCAAAGCACGATCCGACGTCATGCCTACAGCGCGCAAGACCATTTCATTCTCTGTGGCAACTTTACGCCCTGTATGGAAGTTCTTGTGCTTCTTCGAGAATACCTTGACCAAGAAACGCATGCCGTCGTGGAATCCATCGATTCGACGTGTCATATCCGCTCTCCAAGTGGTGGCTTTGTGCTGCTGTTGCGCAAGTTGCCACAGGTGGACGACTTGATGGTGTTTCTCGAGCAGAACCCGGTGTTAGGGAGCGATTTCTTCGCGAATCTCGCTTTTGTCGTTGGTGACGCGAGCAACACCTTTGATCTCGTTCGAGTCAGCGCCTGCAGGGCCAAGCGGATCATTGTATTGCCGATGATTCAAGGAGAAGAGACTTGTTCTTCCTCGTCTTCGTCTCCTTGTTGTGGAAGCGAGTCATACGGTGCCTCACGCAACAGCTTGGAGCATGGGTCCACGGTGGCCAATGAGTTCGATTTGGTCGGGGAAGAAGAAGAAACCAACGAGATGCTAATGGATTACCCGGTAGTCAAGTCACTTCTTGCGATTGAAATGGCTCAGCGGCTTCCTCCAGTCCACAACTCTTGGACAGCATCAACGCCAAACAGTAAAGTCGCAACTCCCCACCCTGCGGCTTCTCCTCCAAAGCTTCATTTGTCGGCTCGCCGAGCAAGTCTGCACGCAAGTCTCCATGGGATTCATCTGGACACTGGCGATACCGCGGCAGCTTCCTCGGTTTATTCGTATGAACGTGAGCTGGAGCAGGGATTACCCAAAGAAATCGTGCATTTGAGACTGCTTGAGCGCTTTCCTGAGTTGGACCCCAATGTGTTTCAACAACCAGCGGACGCGATCAACGCGGCCATTAACGAGCAAAAGCACCACATCAAAATGCAGCAGCAACGAGTCGTCCGCGAGAGAAGCGGGGCCAGCATATCGGGGAGACCAATAGCAGCAACAACACCAGCAACAAGACACCGACGTGGCGAAAGAGACGGTGGAGAAGCAATTAGTTCGTGTTTGGCGTCGGGGTTTGGCCATAACTCGACGGGCCCTTTGTCGATTCCTGCAGCGGCCGAGTGCATCATCGCGGTGCTGCACTATGCGTCCAATATCAAGTTCTGCCGTGTTCCATTCGTGCCTTTCCACGCAGAACGTGGCAGTGGTGCTGGCGACCAAGAGCTTCTCCAAGTCGATGTGGATGTCTTTGATGCTTCCGAGGATCCTCACCACCTGACACGGTCACGGGGTTCTCCTAACGAACTCGAACTGGATCAACCACCAACAGATGTGCAGCAACAAGACCACGATCAACAGCAACAGCAGCAGCAATCCAGTCGCAAGAGCAAGAATCTTGCGCTCCACGACGAGTTCCCATGGCTTTCGGGTAGTTTTGCTGCCGGGAACTTGTTTTTCTGCAACGTTCTCGATCGACTTTTGTGTCAGGTCTTTTACAACCCGTACATTCTGGACGTCATTTATGCTCTCACAAATGGTAGCGGAGGAACCATCGATGGTGGGTGCGACCACGACTGCAAATGCAAATGCCACGACGCTACATCGTCATCTTCTTCTTGCTTGCATGGATTTGGTTCTCCAGTTGCTGGGGCTTGTGGTGATGCGACTTCGGGTTCTTCCAGCACTTCGTGGACGCCTGGGTCGACGCCGTACCGGCGACTCTTTCAAGTGTCGATGGACAGCAGCTTTGCGGAACGCACTTTTGAAGATGCCTTTGCGGAGTATCTGGCGCAGAATCTTTTGATCATCGCGATTTGGCGCTTTCCAAATGAGCAAAAGGGCAATTTGCTGCCGTTTGTCATCACATGTCCTCCCAAAGAACTACCACTGTGTCCCAGTGATCGATTCTTTGTGCTGGGCTAAAATGAGGACCAGCAGAGTTATTGGGACTCTCGTAGCAGCCAACCCTTCACGTTTTTTTGCCGTAAATCGCAGTAACAAGTCTTGATCATTTCTCGTTTGCTCCATGATTTGTTTGCCACTCACGAGATCACGCAGCCGCCCTTCCCTTTGTTACTCTCGGCTTGGACTGACGATTTCACAACCAAAGGCGGGTCTTTGATCAATGGTGCCGACGAAGCCGCTGCTGCTGGTGTCGTTGGAGGCGCTTGAGAAAACCCAGGCATAGTACTTGGAGATCCACTGGACGCGCAATGAGAACTCGAAAGAGCTGTTGTACTGGGAATTGCGGACGGTTTTGGAAGAGGATGCGGGGACTCCAGTTGAGAGTGCTCTTCCTGTTGGTCCAGCACCGGTGGCAAAACCAACGGTGGGGGCTTGCCACTCGGCGATTTGTCTTTTCGAACGATGGGCTCTGCCTTGTTGACCGCGATATCATTCGCTGAGACTTGTTTGGACACATCATCCAGGAGATCCCGGGCGCTTCCATTTGACGAAGTCAGTTTATTGGTGGACACCACACGTTTCATACTAGGTGGCTTGCGGAGGCTCCTAGAGATGGTGCCCTTGCGTTCGCTCATCAAGCGCATCACACTGCTCTTGACGATCTGATCTTGCAGTCGTGATTGGATCATTTCGTTGGTACGCAGAGTCTCTTCCAGGGTTTCCTGAAGTTTCCGTCTGGCTTCTTGTTCTTGAGCCAATTGGGCCTTGAGTTGTTCCAGTTCTTGGCACTTGGCTTCCAATTCTTGGGTATTGTCCATCAGGGCACGTTCTTGGGTCGCCAATTGTTCTGCATATGTGCCGAGCAAGTTCGAAGTGACTTGCTTATCGGCATTTCGTCGCCTACGCCGCTTCTTGTCTAGGTCATTGGATCCCACTTTGGAGTTTGGAGAGCCTGCTTCGCCATCATAGTCTTCGCTTTCGTCTTGACCTTCAGGAATGGGTGTACTCACGGGTTGATGCGCGACTTCACTGAGATTGCTACTCGGCACCATTCCATACACTTCAAACTCCAATGGGCTGTTAGCCAAATGAGCAATCAATTCAGGCGTGATCGTCTTCTCTACGACAGCAGAAAACTGGATGACAGGATCCACCGAAGGCGTTCCAACCGGATCCGACTTGTACAGAGTCTCTTCCTGCAGCAACTTGAACGACACAAAGCAATCCTTGCAGAGTTTGCCGGGGATTCCTTTCAAGGAATCCACTAGCACCGTAATGCGAAGGGTCGAGTTAACAAAGTCATGAATCCGTGGAAGCTTGATAGCTGACCAATCGTCGGAGCATATTTCAGTGATTCGATGTTGGGCTGCCTGCCACTCATGGGAGAGCACTTCCGCAATGATCTCAAACCTGAGATTACCATTAGGCTTGCCCAAGTGGTCGAAAATTGGCGTCGTCTCGGTGAATTTACAACCAAACAGAGTGCTCCGCAGCAAGGCATATGCCTTTCCAATGAGTTGTGGCGCTGGTGGCTCATAAAAAGGATCTTCTTCACTCCACAATTCCTTGTCGAGCACGCGATTGTGCTCAATAAACACCTGTGGTTCAGAGGCGACTCGTCATTGAGAAGGAAGTCACGATGGTGCTGCAGATGATAGGCAATCTCACCTGATACATGTCTTTCATCGTGAACAGGTTGTCCTTGAACCGTTCAATGTCCCACATTACCATTCGATAGGTGCCCGCCTCTTGGAAACTCACTTGAACCTTGAGCTCGGTCGAGATGCCACCAACGAGCGAGCAAGTCGTGGCGTCCACATCCGATGGCCAGGCTTGATCATCGCTTGTGCCGGGTTCATCCTTGCCGGCTATCTGCTCTTGTCCACAACCACGGTTCCCAAATGCTCGGGTGTCGGGTCCACTTGTGACCAACTTGATGGCAAAGGTCGTGTTCTTTTTCAATTCGTCCGCGATAGAATTCGCTTCGTTGACCAGAGGAATCGATGCCAGCAACTCATCGTCAAAGCGCAATCGTTCCAACCGTTCGCGTTCTTTTTGTTCGCCCAGTAGTTTGGCTTCGTGCATTTGCTTTTGCAGCGAGGCTTCCAGTTCTCTTTGCTTGGTGACGAGTTCTTGTTGTTTTTTCTCAAACGCCATCTCAGCTTTGACCATTTCACCGGCCAGTTTGCTTTCCTGGATGGCCAATTGCTCGGCCAGACGCTTTTTGTCTTGGTCCGTTTCAGTGAGCATTTGGGATTTGATGCTTTCTTCTTTGGCTTTCATTTCTTCTTTGAGTTTCGCAACTTGTTGTTCCCATTCTTCCCGCTGGCGGATGATTTTCTCTTCGGCCGTCTTTTGCTCCAGTTGAATGCTGCAGCAGCCCATGAAAAACCCACACATGCGCGTTAGTCATGTCGAATCGGCTCAAAGACACACCTGCCTGCCCACCAAAAAAGCCAACTCACAGCTCTTCCATCTTCTTGACGCGAGCATCCATTTCTTGTTTTTCGCGTTCGGCTTGCTCTTGTTTTTCCTGCTCCGCTTGCATCTGCAATCGGTTGAGTTCTTTGATGGCGAATTGCCAGTCAAATTCCGACTCTAGTTTGATCTGTTCATTCGTGATTTCCGAGGGCCGATGCGACGGGATCACCACCTACTCAACCCCCGAGAGACCAGTTCAGAGTCAGCGATGCTCATGTTCATATCGTGGAGAAGCTGCAGCTTTTGGGTTACTCACACGAAACACACTGGCAGTTCCAAAAACGAGCCGATCACAAAGATGCAGCACGATCTTTTGGGTCTCTTTCATGGCTTCGCCGTTGACGAAACACTTGCCCGCAGCCGAGAGACACTCGATCTCCACACTATCGACACTGGGTTTTAGTTCTTCACCTGCTGGAACCTCACCAGCTGGTTTGGTCGTTGTCCAAGTGATCACAGCATGCTCTTTTTGAATGCCGAGTCCTCCAATGACAATGGTTTGCTCTTGGTCGGCATCATTTCTGCCGATTCGGTTAACGCCTGGTACCAGGAAGTACAGCAATTTCTCCGACATCATTCTGTCTTCATTGAGATTGATGAGATGCGGCTCTGTCTGCGCTCGTTTGTGGGTATCGTTGGAGCTGACGAGGCCTAACGCCTTGAGTTCCTCATCACGCTTTCGAGCCATCTCTTCCGTCTCTTTCAGGCGATCACTCCACGATTTCTAACCAAGCGACGACTCAATTAGACCATTTGGAGGATTCACAGTGCGACACCATTACATCCTCCCACCTCGTTCTCTTTCAGAAGACGCTGGTTCTCTTCCAATTGCTCTCGCATTGCGGCAAACTCTCTTTCGCGGTCGGCATCCATCGCAGGCAATTGGGTCACGTAGTTGCCATTGGAATCCACAAAGACATCGCCACCGGCGCGAGAACTCGGTCTCATGCCTACACTGTCGAGCATGGCTTTGCGCAACATTTCGAGTTCTTCTTTGAGTTGGCGGATGAGCAACTGATTGGGATCTTCATTGACAATCGCCTGGTTCTTGATTTGCTTGGCACGATCAGCATAACGAAGTGTGCTCAACGTTTCCTTGAAGTGAGCGAGCGCATCATATCAGTTCTTCACTAGCGATCAAATAGAATGATCATGCGGGAAACTCACCGAGTAGTTCACACTGGCAGGACTGAGAGCAGCGATCATGATTGTTTTGGAGTTACCACCAAGAGAGTCCTTGAGCAAGTGGGTCTTTGTGATAACCGCGGCAGTCAGTGTCAGTGCTCACAGAGAGAAAGCCACGGCAGACTCACCAGCTTGGAGTTGCGATATGGCACGACTTGGTTCTTTTTCTTGCCATTGGCAATGTCAGCGAGCGCAGAGATGCAGTTGCCCAACGCCGACAGAGACTGGTTTCGCAGTCCAAAGCTCAGCGATTAGATGGTGTCGCTTCCAGCGCTGGGATGGTCAACGTTCCTCACCTGATTGATGGCGGCACCTTCTTTCAGTCGCGCGCCAGTGGCACCTGTGCTATTGGCGCGTTCACTTCCTGCTAAATCGATGAGGTTGATGCGACTGACACGATCCATGACTTTGCCGGTGGACGCATTGAACTGAGACTGGGTCACAACGATCTGAAAAATGGTGTGGGCTCTTGAACTGGTGGCGTTCATGTTGGTCGCGGCCGTGGTGCGAGCCATGATACCGGCATCCATCAACTACACCAACGGTGAGGTCCATGAGTACGATAGACAGTGAAGCCAACTGGAGAGATCGAAGCAAAATGAAGCGGCACCCACATCACTGATCTCTTTGTAGGACGAGACTGCACTTCGAGTGAGTCCTTCTGCGTATGGTCCTTGGCGAGGATGGTCGCGGATCTTGAGATTATCCGAGCTTGGATTGAACAAGTCTGTGCACCACAGTCGATACCCAATGAGGAAAAGACCACACCAAGCATCCTGTGAGTGCAGGGGTGAAAGCAAGACCTTTGACCCGTTCGTTGTAGATTTCCATCATGCTGGCTTCGACTTTGATCTGTGAATCGGTCGTGTTGTTTTCAATACGAGTGAAAATCTCTTCACAGGCCCTTGGGATGATGCCTTTGTCGGAGCCATAGCCAACCATCGAAAACGATTTGCCCGATCCCGTCTGGCCGTACGCAAACAAACTGACGTTGAAGCCATTCCAAGCGTGTTCGAGCACCTTTTTGAAGGTGAAAGACAGCATTTGGATCAGCTCCCACGGCGATGGTGATCGAGACAAACAGGTATGCTGACTCACTTTGATGCCCAAGTCACTCCAAACGGTGTCTTGGGACGCAAATTCCAGATCCCCGGGTTCCACAAACGAGTTGTAACTAAAGTCAAAGGTGAACGACTTGTCCTGATTGGTCTCCGGGTCGGTGATGATGGTTTGCTGGAGATCCTTGACCATGCCTGTCATGCATTCACACCGCACCGCCAGCAGCCAGGAATGGAATGAATTATCCGCGAATTGGCTGCACAACGATGTAGTAAAAGCGGGTGACACTCACGAATGCAGCAAGTACTGTTCATCGTCTTTTCGCGTTCATTGAATGGCCGCACGCGCACTGCAACTTGCACATTTTCAGACATTGGCACGTGATCTTGTCACCTCCATTCAACAAGAATCTGACGAATGATCGGGCCTCCACAGCGCCGTTGAGATCGATGCCACCAGCAGAAATGTAGCTGGGAAGATTCAATGGAATGAAGTCTCTAAGTCAGTCGATACAATGGCGCCAAAGCCACTTCAAGGTGATGCTGGGGCTATTGCTGGGTTGTTGGCTGCTGGCAAATGTGGCTACTGCGCCGTTCTCCGGGTGACTGTATGGAGATTAATTTTAGGTCCAAGCGCTGGGGTCCGTTCATGATCAATCGATCCACTGGAATGGCGTGGCAGCCAGTTCGTAAAAATAGAGAGTTGCTCTTGATGGCATCAGCCATGGCCATGGCTTTCGTAGGGCCCTGGCGTGATGGAAGCCGCCGCCATGGGAAGAAAAAACGAACACGCAGTCGCGTCTGTGGATCACAACCGACAGGCACAATGCACAGAGACAGCAATCAGAGCCAAGGGGAGGAGAATGGAGTTCGTGAGAATATGCTGCCACTTGGCATTCCGCCATAGCCAGTCAATGATAGAACCAGAGAACAGCGAGAACAAACCGGCCATACCCTTGCTTGGTTGCCCTTGGGGCCTTCGTTGTTGAAGATCTGAAAGGTTGTTTGAAGGTTGCTCCATTTCCGTTCACATGACAAAACACCTGACCTACAACTATGATCGTCATGCAAATGGAGGATGGAGAAGAAGAGAGAGAATTGTAAGCAGAGCTGCATGATGAGGCCCGACCAAAGGACATGCTACCAGTCGATGTCTGGAGTGACAGACCAAGTTGGGATTGGGTCTCTGTGAGCCCTCTCGTTCACAGGAACTAATGCAGTGGGCTCCATCGCAATGATAGTTAATCGTTGAGTCTTGTGGATGGCTGATGCAGATGCAGGAAGCATTATCGCAAAGAAGTGAAGCCGTCGTCTTCGATATGATGACGGTGGTTACGATGCTGACCTTTTGGGCAATTGCCATCCTCTTGCTGTGGGGTGCTTCCTGCCAGTCCACATGGTCAATTCAACCAGTTCTCGAAGTGAATGGCTTTGCCCAGTGGGAAAGGATTCTCCTGAAGAAGATTTGGTCGATATACAGGGGCGTCGAGCGGCGTATAAGGCCGAAAAAGGCTCCTGCAAGTCTTGACACCACCCGAATCATCGAAGACTGCGGCATCCAAAATTTTTCAAGATGTTACTTGTGTATTGGCGCTCGATGAAGCTCTGTCTGTTTGGTGGCGGCACTTTGGATCCAAGCAAGTTGGAATGCGTGGACCGAGTTGATTGCCCCGAGGTTATGGCAATCCATTGGCAAGTCCAAGCAGTTTCTTCAGCAGATCGAGCAGGACCAGTAAGAACGATCCCACGCGCTATCTGCACGTGTGAGTCCTCGTGTCTTTAGGAAGCAGTGTAGCACACAACGCCAACACTCTCTCATCCGAGTCACAAAAAGCGCAAAGCGCTCTCGGATGAAAGCGAGTACAGCAGTTCTTTTTCTTTTTCAGAAGGAGCCAACAAGAGAGGACCCGCATTCCGCATTCCATTGCTGGTTGACGATCGGTCCTGGCCGGTCAAGAAGCAAGAATGAGCGACTCGACATACATTCTGACAGAGGCCACGCGCCCATCGGTCACAGAAACAATTTAACGGCAAAGATTGGAACGGGACCATAGAGAGAGAGAGAGAAAGAGAGAAAGAGAGAAAGAGAGAAAGAGAGCAAGTCAAACAAGAGCGTTGATGGTCTTGCTCAATTCTCAATTGGACCTGTGATTCACGAGAGCAATGACCAAGCAAGCCGACGACGATATCCACGTCAAGCACAACGAGCCAATGACGATCCAGCCGACCGTGGCCACGGACGTTGGATTGAAGCTCTACGAGGCTGGCTACAACGACGAGACCCAAACAACTTGTGTCCATTGCGAGAATGGGCTGTTTTGCAAATCGGGTGGCCTAGGTGGGGAGTGGCAACGAGTGGCCAAAGTGCCGGAAGGCTTGACTAAAGGATACGCAACAACGCCCATCGCCGTCACGTTTGGATTGACCGGATTGTCGTGGAAAGGACGTGCAATGAGTCGCTTTCAGGCATGGAGTGGCTCACTTGCCAAGGAATTCCCTGAATCGATGGTGGGAATGCAGGAGCGGCTTGCCGCGTACCAAGCGTATAAGGCCGACAAGGCTTCTGCGTGTTCAGCTGCAAGTCCACGTGCAAGCACGGTGGAAGCATCCGAGACGGAGCATGCCCATATTTCCAATGACACTTGTGACGCCAAGGGTCTGGCGCTCCATGAAGCCGGCTACAATGACCACATGACCTATGTGCACTGTGACAATGGTCTCTTCGGAGGAGGCATTCCACATCCTGGCAAATGGGAACGCGTGGACAGAGTACCCGATGGTTTAACCAAGGGGTACAAGACCACCGTGGTTGCCACCTCGTGGGGATTGCACTCGAGTTGGATGGTGCGAGCCATGTCTCGCTATCAGGAGTGGACGGGGTTGATGATGAACGAGATGCCCGACTGGGATCAACCGGAGGATTGCCCCGAGTTTGTGGCAGCCTATGAAGCGTCCAAGACCAGGAAGTAGAGAGTTCATCGTCTGTGCGTCTGTGCATGCTTCTTCAACACACCAGCACAGTCCGAACCTGCTGGGGGAGGGGGGAATCGTCTCGGATGCTCGGTATTTGGGCTGTGAAGGAATAAGAGAACATCAGAGTTTGACTGAGGCATTTGGGAATCCTTGGCAGCTCCTACTGTAGTGGGAGTCTCTTCTGACTTTATATACATGTGCTTTTCACCTCAATTGTTAGATCCAAACCGCGAAAGAACGTCCAACAAACCGGATGCCAGCGAGATCTCACGGGCACCCTGGTCTGCTTGGACCCTCGGTTGCTCTCGCTAACAACAAATCTTGGTCGTTGATGGAGCGGAAGAGAGAGACGCCAGAAGCAAGAGAAGACTGTTTGGAGAAGCCATCATGAGGTGCCGAGTTGCTGTTGAAGTTGCAGCAGGTCCAAGAACATTGGGTGGAATGAATGTGCCATTGAGAATCATTCTCGGACGTCGACAGCTGCATGACACCAAATATGTGTGTGCCATATTCTGCGAGGAACCGCGTGAATGAGGACAGGAATGATTGAAAGACGTTCATTAGCAAAGTCAATCATCAAGATGACCAAAACACGAACCAACCAGAACAGTTCGGGCGTTTCTGAGTAAGCATCGCCCCCATCCGATTAAAAACTCTGCGAAGCAACCAGACGACTTGTGTCCACCGTGACAGACTTTTGCTTTTGCAAGACGGAGTGGTGGCAACGTGTGGATATCGTCCCGGAGAGATTGATCAAAGGGTATGGAACCACACCAATTGCAGTCTCGTGTGGCTTAAACCTGTTGTGGCAAACAAGGATCCTACCTCGCGTGCAGGAATGGAGAGGATGGCTAGTCACACAATGCCCAGAGTCCCAGCTGGAACAGCCAGAGCTTTTGGCAGCGTATGAAGTGTTCAAGATCAAGACCAAGTAGGCTAGTGCCGACAAAACCTTGCCACCACTCAACCTTCATCACAACACCATCGATGCACAAGCTTGAAGCTCTTTGAAGCTGGCTACAACGACCAAATGACTTGTGTGCACTGTGAGAATAGGCTTGTTTGCACCGATAGCTCTGGATGTGTCGGTTGATGGAAGCGGATGGATGAATTGACCGAGGATTTGACCAAAAGGTACGCAACAACCAATTGGTTCCACCACGTTGGGCTTGCATTCTTCCTGGATGCTTCGCGCCTGGTCGCGGTGCCAGCAGGTCTACGGTCAACGTGTGAAGGAGTTTCTGGAGGATTTGATGGATCGTCCTGTGGAATTGGCGGCCCACGAAGCGTCCAGAGCCATAAGCCAAGAAGGAAAATGCCACCGCTGAGGAGTAAGGACAAACAGACAACGAGAGCGAGAGAGAAAGAATGTGCTGTAGTGGGTCAGATCTACAGAGTGAGGAGAGTTAACAAAGGGCTCAATGAAGATAAGTAAACAACAGCTCATCACGTTCATGAGCTCTTGGTGTTGAATGAATCATCTGTTCCGCCGTTTCAGCTTCTCGGTGTTCGATACATTTGATGATACACTTTTGGTTGATGGGCGAGCCCAAGTTCAACCACGAACCCTTGCGATCTTTTCAACCAATCAGCCGGGCTGTAGGATGCACTGGTACAGGGTACCAAGGCCTCCCTTCAGCACGTGGTATCCATGTTGACGAGAAAAACCAGCGGCCAAAGTGCAACTCACCGCGGCGTCGGCGTTTGGCCTCGTGGTTAGTTTTTGGTTCTTTTGGCTGCCGCATTTACGAAGAGGCAACGGCTTCCAATCCCAAAAGACCTTCGATTTTGCTTTGTGGTGGAACTGGTTTCCGGTTGTTTGGTGGTTTGCATTGACCAACAAGCGCCTGTGCGCGGCATCGCCTCGTGTCCTCCACAAGATGCTCCAAGCTCTAGTGAGCTCCTCGCCCGCGCGTGCCATGCCCCTGCGCTTGCGCATGTTGACTGGACCCAAGAGTAGTGTCAAAACCAACTCACCAGTGTGGCAGACCATTGCCAGAGTGCACAATTCCTCGCGGAGCATTACAGAAGTGTCGGCCCTCGAACCCGGCAAGTTGGATGGCTCGACACTACCAGCTGCTGCTTCTTCTGCTTCAACTGCTTCACGGGCTACGACCACAGCGCTCGCAGCAGCTTCCACGTTGACCATGAGCGAACGCATGAAAATCTACAGTCAACTGGCCAAGATCCGACTCAGTTCGTTGGTAGTGATGACCACTGGTGCAGGCTTTTTGATGGCCGGGGGGCCTATTTCGTGGAGCTCGTTGGCTGCAGTCACCGTGGGCACCACTTTGGCGGCAGCCTCGGCCAACACGTTTAACCAGGCGTACGAAGTGAAAATGGACAGCAAAATGTCGCGAACCTGCAAGCGGCCGTTGCCTTCAGGCAAGATCTCGGTCAACCATGCGCTGGGCTTTGGTGCTGCCACCGCAGTCGCCAGCACGACCATTTTGGGGCTCGGATGCAATCCACTTGTGGCGTCACTGGGGTTGTTTAATATCGGCTTGTATTCATTGGTGTATACCCCTTTGAAGACTCGATCAGAAGCCAACACTTGGGTCGGCTCGGTGGTTGGCGCAATTCCACCTGTCATGGGCTGGGCTGCTGCCACGGGGTCCATGATGGCACCCGAGGCCGCGTTGCATGCGGCGATGCTATTTTGCTGGCAGATGCCCCATTTCTTTGCTTTGGGATGGCGTTCGCGCGGGGATTACTTGCGTGGAGGTTACAAAATGGTGCCATGTGCCGATCCGACGGGTGCGCGCACCAGTTCACTGGTGATGCGCTATTCGTTGTACATGGCGGCGATCCCCGTGGTGGCTTCCGTGTGTGATGCCACCAGTTACATGTACGCCGTTGAAGGTGTGGCCGTGAATGCGTATGCTGTCTACCTGGCGCGCAAGTTTGTGAAGAATCCGACCAATGCCAATGCCCAACGAGTGTTTTTGTGTTCGCTGTGGTATCTTCCATTGATGCTGGGGCTGATGGTGTTTCACAGCCAGAAATGGTTGCCTGAAGAAGAGCAGGAAGCCAAACACCACAAGCAAAAAGTGTGGCGTGAAGCGTTTTTCGGAGAGATCCCCGACCAGGACTTTCACGTGGAAACGGTGCATCCTGACCCAGATTCCTGGTCGGCTGTGATCAGCAACAAGGTGCTGGCACTGCGCAAGTCACTCAAGCAAGTGTGCGTGCATGAAATGCTCTGGGGTGTGCAAGAGAAACCCGCGGGGAACGGCGTGGGTACTGGTGAAAGCCACCGCACAATGGACCAATCCAGCCTGCTCTGCCCAGTGCATCTCGGCAAGAGCACGGTAGAGACTACGGCGATCGTCGCGGCGGCCTCCAAAGCGTTGCCACATGAAGAAAAGTCAGTCTGAATGCCAAATTGGATGGAAAGAAAACACGAAAAACAAGGAGAATCATAGCATTCACCAGACGAGAGCTGGACAAGTCAGAATCCATTGGTGTTGGTGTTGTGTTTGCCGCGCTTTCTGCGAGTGAGGTTCAACTTCTTGATAATGAACCATAGCAACAAATGTCGTTGCGTCTTTACGTAGAGAGAGTTGTGGACCGCCTTTTGTTGCTGATGCTCTGGTTTTGATCAATGCGCTGCTCTCATGATGCCCAATGCCACGAGAGAACTCGGAACGAGACAGAGACCGGACGTTAAAGCACCACCCCACAAAACTCGTTTTGTTGCATCAACCCATAACGGACACCTAAAAAAAGTGGAGATTGTGATTGTTGTTGTTCCTGTTGCTTGGATCCGCTGATTGACATCTTTCTTTATCGTGAGCCACCGGTGCCTCCAGAGCCGAGACTCAGGCGGCTGATGTACCCCAAGTATTCCGCATATGAATACGATCCACCACTAAAACTAGCTCGGTCTTCCACCAATTTCCAGAAGAATTTGCCCTCTCCAACGTCTCCTTCTCGCATGATGTGCAACTTCATAAACGGCAAGCGTTCTTCACGGATCGCGTCAATGATACTGGTAACCCGACGAGCCACATCGTCCTGAGGTTCCAACAACTGCAAGGCACGACAATCCACTCCTTCTAAACTCGATATTCCAAACAAACTCGTCAAAAACGAAGATGACACCGATCGGCCGATCCAGAAATACATCGCGTTCGAATCTTCCAGCAAAAAGGCGCCATCCGAAGCAAGTCGTTCAATCGACAAATTGACAATTGGAGGCAACACAATTCGCTTGGCACCAGCAACTGGCGGAGCATTGGGGTCGTTTCCACTGTTCGAGCCCACCGGGCTTTCAGGAGTCTCGCTTGGCAGACCAGCTTCTGGTGGCATGTTGTGAAGCGCAAACATGCGCGGGTAAATAAACACACGCGACATATTCACAGGCATGTTGTTGAGTTTCAGCTGCAAGAAGCTTCTTTCGTCAGCACCCAAGTCCACACCGCCACGGAAAGCAGGATTTTTCAACAGAGCCATCTATCAATTGAAGAAAACGGCATCCCACATGTCAATAGGTTCCTCACTGTGTGCAATGACAATGATACACCCACGCACCGTGTACAGTGGCAACAGTTGAAGGTTGTCCGGCAAGCTGATTTGATAGCCAGACGAGGCACGAGCACCGTAGGCACCAGAGTTTCGGTAAGCACGAACAATCTCGACGCATTGGTTTTGCAGTTTTGTCCGGGCTCCTTCCAGACCTCCCTTCAACGCATTCTCGAGTGCTGTTCAAGACCAACCCACGCATGAGTCAGCGGAAAAAAGACAGATGCATCACAGCGAGTGCTACGACGTACCAGACTTGGCCATAAAGTTGCACATCGCGTCCATATCGACAGAACGGAAGAGCTCCGCAAACACTGCAGGAATAATAGCACAATCTGGTCAGCCCGACAATCCAAAAGCAGAGCACCAGCAAAGAGGTGATGGTGGCTTACATTTGGAAACTGGCACACAAAGTGTATGCACACGAATACGGCGTTCACCACCCGAGATCGTATACAACAGCGCTGATTGAATGGAAATCGTTGGAGTGCTCAACAAGGCATCGCTATGAGTGATCTCCACCGCAAAAGTGGAATCCGCGTTGACACTCGGCAGCGCCAATAAATCAGGCCCACGCAGGAACGAGTTGCCATAGAAGTTGGCAAGTCGCATGCCTTTTGTGCAACGCACGCGCACGACGGCTTCCCAGCCCGTCTCGCGCGTCAAACAGTGAGCCAATTCGTTCTTGAACTTTTCGCCATCCACACTGGCATTGAAGGCTGGGTAGTAATACACTTGACCAGCCGAGAACTTGGAAATCGAGCCAATGGTTGCCACATCTGTGTACGATGATGAGAACAGGAACGTATCCACACTGACTTGCTGTCTGCAAAAGTCAATGGCGTTGGATCGGTAGAAGCTAAACGCAAAAGCATGGTAAGGTCAGCGACTCCAAACGTCTGGACAAAAGACCTCAGTCAGGTAACTCACGTGTCCACAGGATTGAGCAACGTGTGTTCTTTATCTGTGCCAAGCAAACGCGGATTGTCGCGATTTCGAAGTGCACCTTGTCCAGTGGAAGGAAGAGACGATTGGAACACCAGCATTTTGCCACCGATAGACGACTAGACACACACGAGCAAAAGATGAGAATACGGCCTCCAAAACACTTGAGAGTTGGCAGAGCACCCACCATCAACTTGAACGCGACTCGAATAGCTGGACCCAAGGCAGTCTCTGGCGTGTGTGGGTTTTGGTGAATGGTTGGGAGCATAGTGAGAAGTGTGTCAATCACTTCGCGAGAGTCACTCAAGTTCACAAGCAATTCATCTGGAATTGGAATGAACAACTCTTCAATATCCGCAATCACCATCATCTGAGGAGTCTTCAGAGATGATTTCAGGTTGTAGAAATGCACCGCATTGTCGTAAGTCACAAACCCAATTCGGGTACGAGGACTTCCTGGTAAATTGTCCAATTGCTCCTTGATCGTATCTACCGCGACTTGAAGCATGCCAGTTGCAATCGAAGTTGCCGACACATCAATCACAAACACGTAGCAGGGTGGCTGGGGAGGACGCATCATGTACTCCGAGGAAGCAACAATCTCCACGCTGCCCGAATTCAGCTCGGGACGTTCATCA
This sequence comes from Paralagenidium karlingii, assembly GCA_027475765.1. Lineage (NCBI taxonomy): Eukaryota > Oomycota > Peronosporomycetes > Paralagenidium > Paralagenidium karlingii. The sequence goes on along the minus strand of JAMFLO010000146.1, from coordinate 52,828 downwards.
CGATCTTGACGTTGTTGGTTTGGGCCTAAATGGCAGAAGTACGAGCTTGCGACATCGTTGGAGACACCGCAGAGATTGCAGCGCCATCTTCTGCCGTTATCCACCCAATGGACAAAAGGATTCACATAGGTTCGACAGTGACGGCAACGAACGACTCCACTGGGGCCAAAGTTGACCACCGGAACATCCTTGCCTTCCTCAGGAGGAGCCAGAGGACGAACGACAACGCCAAAAGTCAGATTGGATTTCGATGCATGCTCTTGGGAGTGTGGAATCACACCAACACTCATGCGCATGTAGCGAGGGTCGCACTGAGCTGCTTGCATTTCTTCCGTGATAACAGACTGCTGTCCCATCATAGCGTTCTGGCCCATACCGCCATAACCGTCCATCATTTCGTTCGATTGTTGGAAGTTTCCACTGGGCAACTGGTTTCCTGGCTGTTGGTATGGCGCTCCACCATGCCCACCCATGTGTGGAGCACTGTGAGGTCCACCCATTTGACCCATTGGTGGTGGACCCATCGCACCAGGTCCTTGCGGACCCATGTCACCGGGGCCTCTTGGTGGGCCTACCGCTGGTGGTGGTCCACCAACGGACATTCTAGAGAACGCCGAGTTCAAACCCGCTGGGCCCGACGCTGTAGGACTTGGTGAGTATCCTGCCGGTGGGGGTCCTCGCATGCCAGGAGCACTGCCAGGCGCTGGAGGAGGTTGCATTCCTGTTGGCCCTGGTGGTGGACCACCAGCACCAGTGGGTGGACGCGCCATGCCTCCCATTCCAGGTGGGCCAGACATGGGTCCAGCTCCTGGAGGTACCATTCCTGGTCGCATCATCGGCGGCTGGCCAGCGCCGGGTGGACCACCTCTCGGAGGACCACCTGCACCCGGAAGACCGCCTGGGGGGCCACCCTGAGGCGGAGCACCGTATTGACCTGGTCCTGGTGGCGCAGACATTGGTGGAGCCTTGAAGGATCCACCTGCTGGTGGTGGTCCCATCATTTGCGGAGGTCTTGGGTTGAGTCCTGGTGTCGATCCTTGGCTATAGCCACCTGGTCCGCCTGGTCCAGGAGGTCCGGGGGGTCCTCGTGCAGGCGCGGAACTCGGGCCACCTGCTTGTGGCGAAGGTGTCATGCCCGCAGAAGTCACTGGTTGCTGCTGCGGAGGCCCCGAAAAAGGAGCGCGCACTTGCTGAGCCGGGTTGAACGGTCGAAACGTTCCAGATCCTGGTGCTTGCTGAGGTTGCGCAAAGCCACCACCGGATCCTGGCTGCTGCTGTTGTTGTGGTTGCTGCGGTGCTCCTTGTTGCGGCTGGAAAGGACGACCTGGCATGGCGCCAGGTGGCGCCGAAGAAGGCGGTCTTCCACCAAATTGCTGGTTATACGGCGGTTGCTGGTACGGTGGATTGTTCATCGTGTAAATCGCTTTGAAAAGCAAACTCAGACAGGCAGATCAAGCAAGTCACGTCACAAAACCACTTATGGAAGGGATGGACGGACGCACAGAGTAGGGGGAGGATCACGTTTCCCTTGACGTTGCTTTCTCTCTCTCTCTCTCTCTCTTCCCCAGTCGTCCGCGTTGAACTCACAGGTCGGCGGTGCACGCGGCTGTCGTTCGCTGCTCCTCCGGTTTCTCCGCCACGTCAACTGAGGGGAGGAGGGAAAGGAAGATACAAGTTGGCCTTGAGTTGGTTCCGAGGTTTTTTGGAGCGGTTAGGATGGAAAGCCAAGGTTTCAAACACCTGATATTTAACTCGATGGTGTGGTCAACCTTAGACAAGGATCTTCATTGGATTCTGCCGAAAATGGAGGATAGTGCCACACCATATGGTGTGGCCCACCTCAGTCGCTGGCCACAAAGGATTTTGGCATCGTCACGTCGGTCATTGGAGTGCGACAGGTTGTTGATGGGTTGTTCGCGACGGTTGGCGAGCACTTCATGATGCGAGACAGAGTCCAACCCATCCAACTCAAGCGACTGGCCACGACCGGACGGAACTGGACTTGGGAGATCCATCCAAATTACAGCCACCGTGCAGCCAGCACATCCCAAGTGGAGCTATGCATTGGAGCTGTCGATACACCAGCATCACTGGCTCTCTGGGCCGATGGCTCAACGGTGCATTGTCTCAAAGGCTCAACGGCGCTTTGGCTCTATGGCCCAATGGCGCATTGGCTCCATGGCTCGATTCTGCGCGAAAGAGTCTTCACATCATCCAGATCATATCTTTCGATTCTGCTTTTTGTTCTTTATAAATCACTGCACACATCGTACTGCACACCACAACTTGCTTCCTATCTTCTATCACTATCCACAAATTCGAGAAGCGTATTTTTCGAAGACCTTGGTATTGCGCGACCCTCCGCATAGGAGTCCAACGAAGAACCAGCTCAAAGCTTGGACGAGACCCATGCACGATGCATCGGTTGGACTTTAAAATCCAGCACAAGACTTGTCGCAAGGGAGCTCTTGCGCGCTGCTTTGAACACCACCGTTGGACTCTTAGGCACTTTGACTCTTTGATTCGCCCAATAATAAAAAAAGGAATGAAAACAGACAGCAATCGTAACTGATATCTGTTGATGCTTGCTTGGTTCTGTCGCTTGTCGTTTCATGGAAATGCTGCAATCCATTCCCTCCTGTGTGTGAATTGCACCACCCCCGCCAACGGGACGAAAATCACTTAGTCGCCGCGTCCTTGTCGAGAAATTCCACGAATCGTTCCAAATGCTTGTTCCAGAACGAACTCCACTTGCGGCTCAACGAGCGCTTGTGACGATGGGTTTCCTTTTCCTTGTGGTATTCATGCAGCGAGCCACGATAGCACGAATTGCGAGGCAAATCGGCTGCATCTATCGAGTTGCGTGCAAAATGCGAGTTGAGCAACTGCATGGCTTCCATAAACGCATACTGCCATTCCGTAAATCTCTCCTGTTCGTACAAGAACAATTCCATTGTGGCACCGTGCACATCTTCAAGCAGAAAACTGTTGATTTTCGTGACCGTGACTTGGGCCACGGCCAACTGGATCAACAAACAGTCGGGGCGCTTGCTGTCGCTCTGATACACCCACACAAACTCATTCTCGTTCACGACCCACACTTTGGTCCAGCAGCCACTGTCTTCGCGCTTCCAGTACATCCAATCTTGCATGCGAAAACCACCGTTGCCACTACCACCAAAGCTGCCTATGCTGCATCGAGGTCGCGAAGAAAGCGACCGCGCATGGCGACGCGAATAGTTGGAGCCGGTGCTGGACATGGAGCAAGTGCTGGCCAACGACGAAATCGACGTGGACGAGAACGAGCTTCTTGACAAAGAGCGGAAAAAGTTTCCACCCAATGACTTGGACGACTTTGGCGTGGACGGAAACGACGTCATGGCAGCATTGGCGCTGGCCGGTGCACGCGTTTTCGACTTGAACGGGGAGCCCAGCGGCGACATTCTGCTCTTTGGTGTTGTTGCTCCAACGTGGCGTGTCTCTCCGTCTGATGTGCGTTAATCGCTTGTATGTGTGCGTGAGTATCTGCCACGGATCGCGCCAAACCCAGAATGAACCAAACAAGAACCAGCGACAAAAGCGCGCCCACTGCCAAATGCTGTGGTGTCTGCACGCCACCTGCTTCGAAAAACTGGAATGGAGCGACGGTCGCCAAGACCACCTGGGACCAGCACTCCCCAACCATGGGAAAAGGAAAAGGTGTTGACTCGCCCACTGTCGACTCCATGCACTGACCAATCAGAACGCATAGCGCGAGCCCTACAAGATCGTCCAGTAGCAAACTGTAGAAATACATGCGACTCTCAGAACGAAACGGCAACGATCTTGGCGTCCCGCAAGCTTTGGGTAAGGTCATCGCCCTGTGAGATATGATATTCTTGCGACAATGTTGACTGGATGGCCCCGTCAATTTGCCCGTGGGGGTGGTACTCCGTATGTCTCCCCAAAGCACAACAAAGGTCGTGGTGGTGGGGTGGTGTGGTTGTTGTGGGTGGATTTCTTTGATCCTGCAAGCAGCAGCAGGGGCTGGGGGTGTCATTTGTGGGCCCAGGATCTCAGATTCCTCAAGCATGACAAAGCATCGGGCGGAGAAGAAGAGGTTCGATGACGTCAAGCAAGTCACTGCCCAACGTGCTTCTGTTGAGTTCCCCCCCAATCGAATCCAGAAGGCTCAAGGTTGTTGTGCCATGTTCCAAAGGATCAACAGGCACCACCTGGGAAACTGTTTCAATGCCGTGTCGCATACCCACTGACTCACCACCCCAGTTCACAAGGCGTCACTGAATCATGGCCTGCGATGCAGTCGCCTTGCCACACCCTTCGTCATGACTGGCGCCAACCCATTAGAACAAGCCAAGAAGAGGAAGTACAGAAGGAAGAAGCCACCACAAGCAAGTGACCGAACCAGTGACGCGGATGGAAATGGCTCCATGCGTGCTGAAATGCTCAAGAATGCCAGCAACGGCCAGTTCAACGGAAAGCAAGAGGAGGAGGGACTCGCTGCAGATAAGGTCCTGATTTGTTGCCAGAGAATATTGGGATCCTGCGACTTCGCCTCGCTTTGATGCCTTGCCCCTCTACGGTACGATGAAGTGAAAGGAGCACAGTACAGTACAGATTGCATTTCAGTTTGAGGCTGGCCAGTTGACACATCCCAGGAAGAGAACTGACGCGCAACTCGAAGGGGCGCCGAATGGATCTTGCTCGCACCGTACGGTACTCAAGCGTACAATAAAAGGTGTACCCACAGCAGGACTGCAACCGTTGGCAGAGTGCTTCAACCAAGGGAGTAGGTTTCTCGTCTGCACACAGACCTGTTGGGACAGCGCTCCATGTCATGGGATGGCGGCTCATGAGTGTGGTGTCCGATTCGCTCAATAGGCTTGACCAAACGTTCTTCAGATCCATCTGCACCAGCGCATTACTTCGTTTTTTGAACAACTCTGTGGAATGGTTGACGTGGGTCGGACGAACCAAATGGCATCCCCGTACTGAACTGAAAGCGTGCCGCTCCACAAGCAAAGGGGAGATGGGCATATTGCTGCAGTGAACCCATCTGGTACTCGGACAGTGCCCTGCCAAATGGATGGCTCCAAGCGGATCGCAATCCGCGATCTTATCGGCCACTTGGGACGAGACCACTAACAGTGACGAGTTGGCTGGCAGTCAGCTCACTGGCTCCAACCACCAGGTGGAGATGGGTGACATCTGGGAGAAGGATACGAGGACAATGATGCGCATCAAACAGCCAAAGCCAAGATTTGGATCGCTCCACGGTACAGTGTACCACTCGGTGGTGAGGTGGCCATCTCAGTCTCAAGCTGGCAGATGCTGCGGCAAAGCGTGTATGTTGTCTGGTTCATGCATGGAGATGACGCGGGTAAACTGACGAGTGCGCGCCACCAGATGTAGAAAGCTCTAGAGTGGGAGAGAGAAGCCAAAAAGAAAAGCCGACGTCAACAAGTCAATTCAACAAGAATCCAGTGGCATCTGAGGAGGCGCAAGCTGGTGCATGGCACAACTCACTTCGTTCACAATCGAGCGGATGGGGTGCAGGGCGCGTGTTCGCGCTGTGCGTACTGTAGTGACTGCAGTGAAGCCACCTTGAGCATTGGATGAAGCCGTTGAATGAACCCAAAGGCAGAGGAGCGACTTGATGGATGCGGTGGGAGGGAAAAGCTGTCGTCGGTGTCGCAGAAGCCAACTCACCTCTCAATTGACGGTGATGGTTGTGACGAAGCATCCCATCAATGAGGTCGCAGGATGCTGACTGGCCTCTGTCTGGCGTGGTCCTACCACGCTGCATGGCTGTCATGTTCCAAGGCGCTCTCTTTGCTCAAGCTCTTGGTTGGTCCAGGACGACTACTCCTTAAATGACACAACTCACAATCAAGCAATGGACATGCAACAGCCAGCAAGTCGGTTTTAGGACCTTTCATTACGTTGTTGGCTCAGTGGTGGTGATGGTGCCATCAAATATTCCTGAAGAATGTGAGAGAGTATGTGAAGTAGTGAAGCAGCAATTGTATGACTCAAACTACCTTGAAGGTTTGATCGCGTGAACCCTGTAGACCTTGGCGAGCTCTTCTACTTACACAAATGGTATCCCACAAAAACACAAAGCGAGTAATGCATTGGGTTCGTTTGGCTGTTGGTCCTGGTTTTGGATTCTGATCCTCACCTATTCAACTTGTTGGATTCGCACCATATGGGGCATTGTTTGCTCATAAACAAACCCGATGTGTGCCAATGTGTGTGCACAGGGAGAGCCGCGTGGTGGGATGATGCAGGTGGGGGCACCGTCTGGCGATGAATCCTCTCATCCTGCGCTCTATACGGTTTCATCAAGTTCGCCATCTGCTTTCCGGTCGTTTTTTCGTTCGCATGCTGCGTCTTAGTCTCAGTGTTTCCTCTGGTTTCTGTTTTTGGTTTTGTTGCTCTCCATGCCTCGTGTTCCCATGGTCGCCTTTTTGCAATTGAGTGTGAGTGCCTTTGCTCATTCTTCATTTTGGCGGGTACCAACGGGTCCGCGGCGTTGATCAGCACACAGGCACCATGGACCTCAACAATAGCCATTCCGTGCACAGATCCAAGTCCATGATCTCGCTCTCGATGATCTCCAAGCTCAAGCTGAACAAGCCCAACGCTTCACAGTCTTCAAGAAGCTACACACGTTCCGCGTCTTCGGCTTCGCGCACTTCTCGAGTTCCCACCGCGACCCGTGCTTCGGCATCCTTCTGTGCAGCTCGCTACAATCCCCAGACCAACGAGACCACCGACTGGATGTACTGGCAACGCGATGCCAGCAACCCTCAGAGCTGGACCAAAGTGTTTGCCGTGTTGGAAAACGAATTCCTGTGGTTGTACCAGAACGAGGTGCGCCATGCCAACAATGTGCTGATCCAGATCGCCGTCGCCAGTGTCGAACTCTCGGGCGACAACAGCCTGACCGTGTTTGATCCCAACGATGAATCGTTGGTGCTGGCATTGTACGAGTCGAGTCGCATTCAATTGTGGCGAAACCAGTTGCAGGAGGCAGCTCAATTGACGACAGCATATTTCCGAGTGTTTGCGCTCACCACCAAGGACTTGGCACGCGACAGTGTGTACCGTGGCAGTCTCGTGTCGTATCGCAAGAAAGAATCGACGCGAACACGGTACAAAGCAGCGTTCCGAGTGCTCTTCCAGCAATGCAAGAAAGCTCTGGTGTCGTCCCAGGGCCAGACCGCGACCATCACCATGTGAACGTGATGCGTCCGTCTTGCTTGTACAGTGGGTGGTGGTGGAATTCAGTAATACGTTTGTGCGAACGCAAGCACAGTCGATCGGATCTGGATGGATGGACGAATGGGTCGAAAGGAGGAAGAATGGATTGAAAGCAGCAGGAGTGGCTTTCTACAATATTTAATAATGGAATTGAATGCATTCATGAAATATGTCCATGCCCACTCGTTCTTGCGTGCTCCATTGCCGGCATGCGCTTGGGATCGTGTGGTGCATTTCGTACGTTTGTTGTCGACGGGTCAGGTATCTGGTGGTGCATGAGGTAAATCCGGGTCACCTTCTGGACCGAGTGCGCTTAGATACAGTTGTAATCGTCAAAGAGTAAAGGAACCTGACAATGCTCGGTAAAAGCCACCTTTGGTGAGTTGACCACGTCATAGGTGCATATCCATTTTCTACTGGACCCAGAGTGTCGCTTGTTCGACAATTGCGCAAGGTCACCACTTGAATATTGTTGAAGTGAGAGGCGTGCGTGTCCAGTCAACTATTGTCATGCAACTCTTGCACTCCCTGACACCGCTGACACTGTGATGAAGCACGAGAACAACGCTGGAGGCCAATCGCAACACACTGGTCACACTGCGCTGGTGGGGAAAACAAAACGAGAATATTTGTTCTTGATCAGATGGTTTTGTCTACTCTGCTGCTGCAATAAATACTGAGCCCTAAAAGAATTCCAAACAAACGCAGCTTACGCTCGCGGCTATTACGTTAGCTGCCTTTGTTTGACGTTAAAAAAGGTCGTTTGAGGGGAGGCTGGTTGACTTGCAACGGAATGCAGAGACTTCCACTTGGTCTTTGCTTCTTCTTCTTCTTCTCCTCTCAAAAGCCCACTAGCACGTTCACAACACCCGGAAGAAGAACGAAGTACACAAAGACAACGCAATGGTGTACAACACAAAACTAGACGGTGATACGTGCAGGAGCGGATGGATGTTGAGGGGTCAATGCTTTTTTGCAGTGCTTGTACAAGCCCTTGATCGCGGCCTTGCATCGGGATCGCGTAGACTGCTTCTTGCGGTACGACACGAGGCTTCCACGGTAGGCACTATCACGGGACAAATCTTTGGCTGTGATTGAAAACACGCGGAAATACGAGGCCGTCAGCAAGGCGGCTTCTTGCAATTGGTCTCGCCACAAGGAGAGACGACTCGGGTCGTACAGCGACAATTCCAGTGGTTCAGTGTTGGGATCGTAGACGGTCAACGTGTTGTCGCCCGAGACTTCGACACTCGCAACAGCGATTTGAATCAGCAGACTCTGGGCACGAACTTCTCCTTGGTACAACCAGAGGAACTCGTTTTCGAGCACGGCAAACACTTTGGTCCAGCTTTGCGTATTCTTGGCATCGCGTTGCCAGTACATCCAGTCGCTCATCTTGTTGTTGGCATACGGGGACTCACAGCAAGTGGTGGACGCACGGTTGGTGGTTCGCCGCTTTGCCATGGGGATCGCATCTCTCGTGAGTTGCGCCAAAGTGATCATGGACTTGGACTTGTAGACGGTCATTGTGGAGCGAGCGGCACGAACAAAAAAGAAATGGGAGGCAATGGGAAAAACACTCTTTGTCGCACGTTTGGTAATTGTCCAATGAGAACAATTGTGATGGTTCTTGGTCACCAGCTGAGGAAAAGCAGACGACGCTGTGTACTTGAGTTGGCAAGTTCCAAAATGAGGAGACTAACACACTCACAACTACGATGCTTGCGCACGTAGTTGGACAGCAAGCACAAACGATGGAAGAGGGATCGGGTGGATGGTTGGCTTCACACCTCAAGAGAGAAGAGATGCGCCTCCAATATCGTATTGTCATTGGACCAAACCCATTATTCTTCGCATACGACCACCATTACATCTCTTGAGGCAGCGATGACATGAACATTCCTGGGACACAGACGACCTTTCATGCCAGCACTTTTTAAATTTATGCTTGTCAAGTTATCCGGATATACCATTCGCCTGTGCAATGTACTGATGGTGGACAATGACCCGTGAAAACGAGTTACCAGACCGCAACCCCTGGCATTACACCGGGTCAGTGTGTAACAACGAGTGGAATAACCGCACGTTTGAAGAGACGCACGAGTGATGGTTTCCATGAGCAAAAGACGCAATAAACTGGCCATCTGGTGCTCCGAATACTGATGGCGTTTTGCGTTTCCACACCAATCATCCATTCCAGCAATGCGAGTCGGGGCAGCAAGCGCCACAAAAGTCATCGCCAGGTGGAGCAACTGTATAGTCCACGGATATCCGCCTTTGATTCTTAAAAGCATGGTTGTTGAATATCAACCCACCACCATTACTATACGGTTCTTTTTTCCACCAATCAGATTGTGACAGATTTCCATCCAATCACACGTGAGCTCCACCCCTGCCAAACCAGCAGAGCTCATCCCATTTTTTCGGTTTACGGTGTATCACAGTAAAGTGGTACGCTGTACCGATTCTTGCATACTGTAGAAGGAGGTACAGTACGATACTGGTAACTCACGGGCATTACTGTTCTTTTGGGCGTCCATCCTCACTGACTTCGAGAAAAGATGAGGAAAGGAGAAGAAGAAGAAGAAGAAGAAGAAGAAGAAGAAGAAGCGCAAGCGCACTGGGGTTGCTTGCTGGGTGGTTTGGTTGACGCAGAACGCCTCCAGCGATCCACCAGTGGGCGAAAAGCAGCCGTTGGGTGGCGGTCCATCCATCAACCAAAGATACGGCCAATTACGATGCGCTACCTCACGTTCGGAGTCTCTTTGGTGGTGATGGTCTCGCTTGTGACTTGCTCGAGTGGCGTGCAAGCCGAGACGACTCCATTGGTGGCAGTAAAGGAAGATTCGCTTGGCACGAAACCCATGCCGCAACAACAGATGGAATCAAGACCTAGTCGGGAGCATCAGGAGCGCTGGCTGACTGCAATGGACCTGCTGCCATCGAATGCTTCGAAATCTTTGGCTGATCCACCAACCAATGAAGCCACCCAACAGCCTGCGTTGGGCAATGGAACCACCACTGATGAGCGCAACAAAACGACCACCGAAGCACCGTCGCCGCTGCCGGAAATCCATGGCGTGCCTTCCAACCCCACACTAGTGACGGCCAACGCGCTGGATGCCAAAGCGGAAGTCTCGTGGAAAGAACCCGACGATGATGGCATGGACCCCATTCTGGAGTACGAGATTGTCTGGATCGATGAAGCAAACAACGAGGTCGCTGGCTCACAGACAGTTCATCAAGTGGCGACCGCGTCGTTGTCTCCACCGTCGGCTGCATCCTCCTCTGAATCAAATCATTCATCGGAGAATGTGACTTCCAAGCTGCCGATTCATACCAACAACAGCACGTCGAGACTTCCACCGACCTCCGTGATCATCTCGCATCTTGTGAATGGTCACTCGTACAGTTTCAAAGTGCGCGCCAAAAACGTGAATGGTTTTTCAACGTGGAGCGCCAAATCACTGCCTGTGAGCCCCATGCACCCGTCCGATCTGTGCGCTCGTGTGAGCTGTTCCAATCATGGCACGTGTTTTCCGGTCTATCACAACGCCGAGCAACAGTCATCTTCGCCGCCTAGCAATGACACTACTCGAATGCCGTCGATTTTCCTGGAAGAAAGCGATGAGACGTCGTTTGAGAGAGAATACGGTGCCAAGTGCGTGTGTCGACCTGGGTTCAATCCACCAGACTGCAGTGTCTCGAATGAACAAACCCAACGGTTCTATTGGAAAGTTGGCGAGTGGCGATCGTGCTCGGCAGGTTGCGGTGGTGGGAAGCGAACTCGCGATGTGCAATGCTATGAAGTTGACACGAATGCGAGAGCTCCCTCGGAAATGGACTGCAAGTCACTGAAAAAACCCGCTTCCACAGGCATCTGCAATGGTATGGAGTGCGGAAGCAAACTAGTTCTGGTCAAGTATGAAGTCGAGATGAGCTATGATGAAGTTTTGTTCAACGCTGAAGCAACAGAAGCGTTTGAAGAATCGTTTTTGACGGAAATGAGTGCAGCGTTGCAGGTGCCACGCACGCGACTGGAGATCAGTGGTTTAAAACGAGGCAGCATTGTTGTGTTGTTGCAGATTCTGTCTGGTTCGAAACCCGGGGACAAGTCGTTGAACGACATCGTCGAAAAGCTTCAGGACGAATTGGGCAATTCCACCAGTGTGTTGCGCACCAAAGGAACGTTCGCCAAAAGAGTCGAACCGAACGGTGTGAAACTGAGTTTTTCGCTGGCAGATCAAACGGCTGCCGGTGGTGCAGAAGACATTTCGGTTGGCGGCCTGGTCGGCACCGTGTTTGTTTTGGTGTCATTTGTGTCGTTGTTTGGATATTTCCTGCGCGCACGACATCGTCGATTGTCGATGGCTAGTGCTGGAAAGAAAGGCCATTCGGTTGTTGCGTCATCAACATCGTCGTCGTCTCGCACGGATATGAAGCGTATGGGCATTCGAACCATGGCGTAAAACCAAACGTCAACTTCATCTTTTTGTTATCTTCGGGTACTTTACTTATCGATGGCTTGAAAGAACGATTCCTGCTACTTGCGACTTCTCTGAACAAGGCCGACGCCTTCAACGAAATCCGACTGTCCAGACAGCAACCGGTTGCGAAACGACTCGAGGAATTGCACAAACGACGTAGCGCGTTGATTTCCGAGCCCACTGTCGTCGAATTCAAACACTGCATCTTTTTGGGCGACGTCAATGATCAATGCACCACCGTCAACTTCCACCGCAAACGGAACAAAGCTGGCCTTCCAACCCTTGACGGCACTCAGCTTGTCTGCTTTGTGTGTGATTTCCTAGAAAAAGATTCAAGACCAACAAGGATCGTTAGTGGAGACATCGCGACCGCGTCATGAGAGCAAACCAGTACATCTGCTGTCAGCGACTGGTCGATTTTCGGGAAGCATTGTCATGGTTATGAGGGCAGGAAGCAGGAAGAGACAGTTTAGTGTTAGGATCGCAGGAAAGCAGAGGATTAGGCATTATATTGTAATGAAAGATCGGTTGAAATAGAGTGTTGAAGGCTTACTTTGTATTCATCGAACCAGATGCCTCCACTTTGCTTCTTGAGCAAAGAGCGAAGCGCTTTCGGGATGGCCATACTGAGCGATTTCTCAAGGCATTCCAGATCTGGTTTTGTATGGTCTGCTGTAAGCAAATCAAGACGACAACCCTGGAAAGGAAAAGCATTGGTTTCAAATGTTCTTACGCACCTTTGGCTTCTTCTGTAGCGCTTTTCAGATTGGCTTTGCGTTGGAACCAGCTCACAATGTCTTCTCATCGACAAGGGAGGTCAGCGAGGTCAACAGATCCAAACAACCGCAAAGAGAGAATGACCCACCGTGAATGCTCTGCTCTGTCTCTTCCTCGCTCATGGCTCCTTGACGAGGATTTCCGTCAGAAACCACTTGAACACCCGGCATGTTGCTCGTGACTGCTGCTGATTAACCTTCTGTTTCCAATGGATCGCGCGACGACTCCTGCTCCTTTGGCTTTGTTCAAATGGTGTGAATGCCAATGACCTTTCAGATCACTGGATTTCGATCAATGACAATGGTGACCTCTCCATTTTTTGAATTTTACCAAAAAGGACACCTTTCCCCCCAAATATTGCTGTTGGATCACCTTCCGCGACTATTCTTGTAATTTCCTGCACCTTTGACATCCAAAGATGGTGCTCGGCATCCCTACCAAGGGAAGCATGGACGAAGCGGAGGATGTGTCGATGGCGTGGGAAAGCAAGCCGTTGAGTGTGTTGTACCGTGAATTGGAGTCTAAAAAGCAAGAAATGGCCCGATGGCTTCAAGTTCAAGAGGCAGCGCAGCGCCAACGGCTGGAAATCCAAGAGCAACTTGCCCAGCTCTCGACCCAACTTGACCACCAGACAAAGGAAAGCGCTGGAGGCAGCAGTGAAGGGCAACGTGCACAGCCAGATGAACAGCAAGAAGCAGCAAACCACGAAGAGCACGATGGACCATCGCCGACGGTCGGCAACTGCGGCACTGACCAAGAAGATGAGGCGCAGAAGCGGCGCACCAGCCAGCAAGAGCTTCAGGAATTACAGCGACGAGCGCTGTTGGCGCAGCAGGTGATTGACAGAGTAACATGCTTTTTACGCGGCTTTCAACACTTTTGACGCTTTTGCTTTTTTTTTTTTTTTTTTTTGGGGGGGGGGGGGGTCGGTTGCTGCTGTTTGTCATAGAAACAACGTGAAGCCGCCATTGCGATCTCCAAAAAGCTCGAGAGTCTGCAGCGGTCGCCCCAGCACCAGCCACCGCCTTCACACGCGCACAAACGCCAGCTCGATCCAAACGATAAACGCCAGTCCACCAGCATCCATCGACATAGGAAAAACCATTTGGCAGTGGCCACTGCCCCGAACAAATTGATCAGGCGGACTCCCCACAAGAAACTGGTGCGACCGCTTCAGAATGGAACAAGTGGCCCACTACTGCAAGTAGATCCAACAGCAGCAGCAACTACAACAGCAGCAAGCCATGGTCCACACGTTTCACGTGAGCAATTGCCAGTATTTTGATGGCTAATAAATCCAAGCGCTAATCTTTCTGTGTGGATGGATGGATGGATGCTCAGTCACTTGGACAGAGGATTGCGATCAAAAGGCAGCAAAACAAGACTATTTGGCCTTATTTCGCGTAGCAATTCGCCATGTGGTTCGCCCAGAAAAAGAGGAGGTGGTGTGCCTGGCATTGAAAAGCAACTTGAGTGGGGTTGTTTGAAGGACAACAAAACTCAATGTGGGGGTATGTTATGGTTGTTATTGTGCTGCTGCTGGCTATGATCCAGTCTGTTGAGCGTTTCGAGAATCATGTAAAAGCATACACCAAGCAACCTTTGCCACTGAGTTGCAAGGATTCATTCCACAGTGCTCACCATTGCGTGGAGTCCATCTGGACGACTACGTGTGCTTCATTTCGATGGCATCCAGGCGATCAGTGGTGTGAACAGCCAAGTGTTGTCTTCTCGAGAGACACCGGTGAGCCTGTTTGGGAGATTTTCTCTTCCTTATGGATGGGTGATGGCGACTAACGACCTCCTATGACAACAAGAATCGCCACAAGCGCTTGCCGATTGGATTCAAAAGGAGAAACAGCAGGTGGAACTCGCATGCCAAGAAATCCTTCAAGCAGGGAGCCTGCCAAAGAATTGGCTCACACGTTTGCGATGCTTGCGCTTTGTCCACCTTCTGGCGGGTTCAGAATGTGGTACCCAGGATGCTTCGTTACTTGTGGGTCGCAGTCTGGGTATGAATGCATCTCGAGGTGATTGGCAAAGCGAATCTTTACCTGTGGGAGCATGGAGTTTGTTCTTCAGCTCATTGAGGTGCCAGCTGGAGGAATCAAGAAAGAGAGAGTCTGGTGGACGAAGTGCTCTGTCCGACGACATGACAGAGGACATCTCGCCGCGTGCGTTCAGAAAGCCGTTCTCTCTCGTGGAGGATTCGGTTCTTCGTCAGCTTCGATCACGGCGAGCCCTGAACGGTGCCATTGAGAACGAGGCAGATGATCCACCAGAGCTGCGCATCGATCCTATGAAGTACGCTCTGCAAACGATACTGGAAAGGTTCTGGCGGTGCGGCTTTGTTGACTCGGCGTTTTTTGTTTGTTTGTTTGTAGAATGCTCTGTCCATATGAGATGCATGGGGTGTGCAACGATGAATTGTGCACATACCAACATTTGAAGCTGCAGGAGAATGAATCAAACCCTTCATCTGTCTCGGTCTCTCCCTTGGTGCAGAAGCCGAGTGATGACCATGAGCGTCCAGTGTTTCTTTCGTTGCAGGGTTTCGCAGAGAAACGTCGGGAAGTTCAGAAGAGATTCCCATTGATCTTGCCACGAGAAGACGATGACTCGGGAAAACCGGCGACTACCAAAGATGATGGCGTCGAACCCAAAGCCCCAGCTTCGACGGCACAGAAAGGGAACTGCCAAGCACTTTTGAACATACAGAGTCAGCGGCATTCCCAGTTTGTGGATGGCGAGCATAATGGGCCGGAAGATGGCTTCATGGCCTTTGACGACGATGGGCCCGCAGAAGATGATACTCTAAGTCTGGGAAGTGATCTTCCGCGGTATTATGCCAGTGAAGACCAGCGAACGGCCAACAAACAGACCATTGTCCAGGTGGAGTTTTTCTCGTATGGAATCACAGTGTTTACTCGTGCTGATTGGTGCTGTGTATCATCCAGCAATTGGAAGAACGATTACGTTCCAACCCAGATGACATTGACTCTCGTATTCTACATGCACTGCATGTTCTTGAACTTGCAGTTCCCCACAGGTTTGACGGAGCAAACGCTGGCGTTGATTGTGGTCGATTTGGCTTCTTACAATTCGCTTGTTGATGACCTCTCGAAGCAATCATGAAGTCCTTGCTGAAGTCGATTCAGTGACTCAACGTCTGCGTTTGTTTCAAGCGCTGCACAGCTTTCTGTGGAATCGTGATCAGGATTTACATCAGGATCCAGGTGGCACTGGCAAGAAGCGCGATCGGCGGGAAGAACTCCATGGGCCTCTACAGCGAGCACTTCATGTTCTTTCACGCGGATTGGAAAGTGAAAGCAACGTGTACAACGAAGCGCTGTGGCTTTTGTACTTGCGGTTGTTCGGTCGAAACGCAACTCGTGACGAACAAGTCGAATTGACCGAGCAGGCATTCCAATTTGTGCCACATTCAGGATTGCTGTTGATGCAGTACTTGCACCAAGTTCCTCTTGTCTCGATCTCTATGATTGAAGAAGTGTACCATCAAGTGCTGCTGCATTTGACCACCAACAATGAACCCGGTGAAAACAACGACGACGACGACCAGTCGGACAAGTCTGCTGTGCTTTGTGATGTGATCTGGCAACTTGTCATCAAGTACGTGAATGCAGGGATCCGTGACACAGCTCTGGAGGTTCTCGCCACAGCACTCAACTTGCACGCAAGAGTGCATGCCCATGACGAAGAACCTGAGAAACGCAAACAGCGTTTTGGATGGGCTTCGATGATTGGCGCAGCACTGGCAAAGCCACAGATCGTGGCTCTAACGGTCTCTTTTGCACATCTTGTCGTGTTCAAGCAGATGCCAGAACTTGTGATCGAATACACGGGTACTTCTGCCACCCCACCCATGAAGGCCATGATTTATGGAGGCACTGAAATGCCGATGCCATCACCGAGCAACACTGATCAAGCGCTTCAGCAAGCAATACAACTCAGTCTATCTGCTTATGATCAAGCCATTGATTCGTTCAACAACGAGGTGTGGCAACTCTCATCCCAAGAGTTTGAAGCCCTCGACGTGCTGATGAGCAATCGTCTGGAACTGAGTCTCGTCACCTGCCAGGACGAAACACAGCTCGCCAACATGGCCAGTTCCACTTGGTTTGAACAGCATTGTGATCGGATGGGTGTTCTTCCCCATACAGCCTTCATTTGTGCGAGTAAACTGGCCGACGTAACGATAAACTCGTCTGCTTTATCAACGATGCCAAGCGGTCAAGCATATATGCAATTGATGGTATCACGCCATCTGAACCAGAACCAGCCGAGCGACGTGGGCGTCTTCTATGAGGCCTTGTATCTGTACTTGAGTTTTGTCTTCACGTTGCGCCTGCGAGGTGAGATTGACGTGTTTGGATCCTTTGACAAATCTCCTCTTCCGGTGGATGTGGTGTTTCCTTCAAACGTAATTCCGCTCAAGGATGTGATGGCGCAAGTGCAGTCGCTCGAACAAACTAGTGAAAACGGCAAAGTGAGAACTCAACTTGACGCCATCGTGCAACAAATCGAAGAGTTTGGAGGTTGCCCACCGCACAAGCCACTCCGCAAAGTGTTGCAGCGCTATCTGGATGAAATGGTTCGCAGTTTTGTGCCTCACGACCGTCAAGGACCAGAGGAGGACCGAAAGGTTGAGCAGAAAGGGTATGCGTATGTGGCGATGTGTCTCTTTATGGCGTTGTTTGTGGATATTCCCAGCGGCATCACCAGTCTGGAATACCTTTTGGTGTCGTCGAAGTTTGAACTAGTCGGTGAGCACACCCAAAAACTTCTCTGGTCGACCCGCTTTCACTTGCAGCTCAGTCTTCTGGCAGTGAGCGCGAACGGATCAACCGAGAGCTCCAACAACGAGATGTCGTGTCTATATAAGCGATTCCTTCATGTCGCTGGGGCTCCACGTCGAATGGAGTTTGCTTTGAAGCAAAAAGTGACTCAAGCGCTTTCTCAGGAAGACATTCAACGTGCAGTCTGTGAGGTTGTGACTCCTCGTCCAAACTCTGGCGTGGGCTTTGACGTTGCCATGCTCCAACTGTGTCTGCTGGCGATAGATCACCAGCAAAAGGCTGCGTTCTGCAGTGCGTTCAGTAACAACTTGCGCACGTCTCCGGAGTTCTGCAGAGTGTTCGAAGCCACAGCGCAACACGATTGGGAACTGAGAAAAGTCCGTTTGTGTGTGGTGCGATGCATTCGAACGGCTAGTGATTCGACGCGAGCGACGGTGAGCTTTACCAGCATGCTCCGTCGCTTGATCGACATAGAATGGCGGCTCAGTGGTGCCGCCACTGGAGCCAGCAGCGTGGGGATGGGAATGAAACGTTTTGCTGGGGTGCTGGAGGATCAACTGAGCGGTGATCCACTCAACGAACGACTGTGGCGAATCGTGCTGGGCTGTGAGATCTTGTTTGGTGAGCCATCTGCGAGCAGGGATCGTGCAAACCAACTTGCAAAGCATTTCTCGAAGTGCAATCTTCCGCTTCGAGCAAACTGCTTTGGTGACTGTCGTAACGTTGTGACAGCCCTACAAGCAGCGTCTGAGTCGCCAGACCAAGCTATGAGTCTTGGCCAATGCCAGCTCGTAGTGGTGCCAACTTCAATATGGAGCTTGCATCAATTGCGACAGCTTGATCTATCCAGGAACTTTCTGGTTGAGCTGCCCGAAGAGCTGGGGTCTTTGGCACACTTGGAGATCCTCGATGTGTCTTTCAACGCGCTCACCAAGCTGTCATCGTCCATGTACAAACTCGCACAGCTCAAGGTTCTGCGTGCTGCTCACAATCATTTGGAGCGTCTTGATGAACTGTTTGGACCACGGAGCAAGGACCAGGACAAGAAAAGTGGATGCTGTGAACTGTTGGAACTGGATATTCGTGTGAATCTGATTGAGACTGCTCCAAGCCAGCTACAGCGTCTGCAACAGCTTCACTTGCTTCGAATCGCGCACAATCCAATCACTTGGTCCGCGCTGGTGACTCGTGTGCCGTCGACTTGTAAAGTGGATATCCAACCTGGAACTGAACGCTTGTCGCCGCTGATGCTTCCTTTGCAGTCTCCAACTCTTCCAGAACCGATGCTGTTGTCCGAACAGCATCATGTTGATGGCAAAGACAAAGCTGAAGGTCTGGCGAGTCTGGAAGTGCGGCCACACAACCGAGAAGATTCAGCTTCTCGCGATGTGCCTCAAGTTGCTACTGCGGAGCAAATCGCATCGACCGTGTTGGACGACAGTAGGAAGCAGATTCCACCTAAGACCTCGATCAACGACCCAGTGCCTGTTCAACGAGAAGTCTTGAACCTTTGTGACAACAGGAACACTCCCATTGATCTTGCAAGAGGTACTTGTCCGGAAAATGCGCTTACGGTGGCTGATGAAGACATCCCACGGCACTTTGTCCAAACAGCACCAATGGAGATTGAGTCGGAGCAGAAAGAAGCGGACGACGAAGACTACGGTGTCGTATGTGGGCAAGATGAGACCCGTGCGAGTCGGGGAAGCAAGCCAAGTGCAGAAGCGTTTGGGAAATCGGGTGAACAAGGTGTTGCCGTCACCGTAACACACAAGAGCATTGTGGGCAAAGAGACCCTTGACGAAGCTCATCAACGAGAAATCCAACGTGCTTGGCTGCAACCAACAGTGTCAAGTGAGGACCGATTGAACGACTATGAGCGCAAGACTGGCAAAACTCGTGACGAAATCAAGACTTGTGCTCCTGCGTTGTGGAAAGCCTTTGTGCAGGAACATTTTCCGTTTCGCACCCGTGGCGGCGAGTGTGAGTTTTGTGGGACAATGGCTGCTCATCTGCAGGTGTTCAATTCGGCTCGTATCTGTATATCGTGTATTCACTACGGCCTCAAAGTCAAGTCAGAGCAGATAACAGAACCGTGACCTTGTGCTCGATGGGTTTTGGCGCGAAGAAGACGGACGAGAACCAGTCTTGTACTCATGCTTCCCACGGGTCCTCATGCGGCGTACCGAGCCATGCTGTTTCTCAAGTTCCACTCTTTGCATGGCAAGACCCCTGGCAACAACGCTACTGACTTGGAGCTCTTAAGGTTCTTTTGCTCACGATATCCATGGGTCAGTTGCCAGTAGCCATCATGCCGTCGCTGTGATAAGAGAATGGCAGTTGATCAGTATCAAGACCGAGAAACGATACGGCCTGACTTCAATGAAAAAACTTACCCGAAGGTGGCCATCCGCATGGGTTTGCGTGGTCGAAGCGTCTCGATCGGTGACTTGATACCCTGGGATCCGATTCGCTGCAATGCGAAGCACTCGCAGCTTTGGAAGACAAG
The DNA here is from genome assembly GCA_027475765.1 of Paralagenidium karlingii. Lineage (NCBI taxonomy): Eukaryota > Oomycota > Peronosporomycetes > Paralagenidium > Paralagenidium karlingii. The sequence continues at coordinate 32,972 of JAMFLO010000146.1, read as the reverse complement.
TGGTTACCCAATTGGGAATGCTCGCTATGATGTTTCCTTCCAGGCCAAGCCGTTCGAGTTTGTCAAATTGCTGCAGTTCACTCGGGAAGTCGATGCCAATCTGGTTGTAGTCGAGATCCAATTCGATCAGGTTGTGCAAACGACGAAACTCTTTTGGCAGTCCATTCAGTTGGTTGAAACTCATGCCCAAACGATTCAAGAGCCGGCACTTGGTGACCTGCAACGGTACAAACGTGAACTCGTTGTGGTCCAATCGCAATTCGCGAAGTCCAAATGGCAGCTGCAGTTGACTAGGGAGTGCACGAAAGTGATTCTTCTCGAGACACAGCCGCTCGAGTTGGCTTAATTGCGCGATTTCCAAGGGCAGCGTTGACAGGTTGTTCCCGCCCAAAGCCAGCACTTGAAGGTTCTCAAAGTGTTTAATATCAGACGGGATGCCGTTGATCTGGTGGTTGGTCAGCCAGAGTTCTCGCAAGTGATTGCCGTTGATCTCCATCGAGATGACCTGACGAGGAAAAAAATTGAAGCATCCAAAGGGCTGCACTTGCTGGCCACGGCCTCCGCGAGCACTGTTGCCACTACTGCCACCTGAGGCGCCGCCTGTAACTCCTGCAGTCGTCGAGGAGCTTGCAGCCTCTGCTGCAGCAATGGCGGCATTGTTGTCAATGCTTGACGAAGACGCCGGCAAGCTCAAGTCGAGTCGCTTGGTGGTACGACTCTTCAAGATTCGCTTGTTGATCAGCGAGGTTTCTTCCGAGGAAATGCCGGTGGGGGTGCGAGGAATCGCCGTGCGTTTGGCGACCGGCACTGCAGCTCGACTCATGTGACGATGCGTAGAGGAAGTAGTAGTGCCATGGGTGCTATTCGCCGCGACCGTCTGCACTGTCAGACCAACCATTTTCAGAAGCGCAGTTGCGCCTTCTCACACAGGCCTTAAGAAACGACTATTTATGGGGAATTTCACTCTTTTTGTTTCTGTTTTGGTTATTTTCGCTGCCCAAACACATTTCATCTCCATCCAGATTCACAAACGAACAAACACGACACGTTGCACACCTCCAGGTCCAGTAGGAAACGGCCTCTCAACAGACCAAAAAGAATTCATCTTCGTACTCCTCCTCCATTTCTTCCTCATACTCGTATGACGTCGCTGAAGTCAATGCACGATAGGCTTCGCGCGTCAGGTACCCGGCATAATCCTCAAATCCAAACCCACCACCTTCCTCTTCCTCGTCCTCGTCGCCTTCTAGTCCGATCTCGTAGTCCAGAGTCGACTGCAAACGATCGAAAAAACCAAGTTCCGGGTCCTCAAACTCATCGACAAAAGTGTCTAACAGCTGTCGAAGATTCATCCCAAAGTTGTCAAAGCCAGTGGTGCGACGAGTCGGTCGGCTGCGTCGCTCAGCCATGGGCAAATCCTGGTCCTTGATGTCCTGACCTCGTGCATCCAGATGCGCATACAGACAATCGCGACCGTATCGGCAACTTCCAGGGCGGCCGGTGAAATAACGGCATTCTCTCTGGGCCAATTGTTGTTTGTAATTGGCGATCACTTGTTCTTTTGCTTTGCCTGTTACAAAGCGGCACGAAGGCACCACATACGAGCACTTCATGCGGCAGACCGGGCAGCTCTGGATCACTTCTGCGTCCATTTCTTTGGATCTGCGCCACTCACCAAGGCAGTCAATGCAAAAGCAGTGGTCGCATGCCAAAAGCCCAAAGCGTTTGTGGCTCTTGACCACATCTTCAAAGCAAATGCCACATGTCGTCTCTTGCTCGTTGGCTGGGGGCGATGGCGGTGGTGTTGGCTGGTTGTTGCTGCTATTGTATTTCTCCTGAATTGAGGAATCAGCCGCACTTGGTTTGTTTTCGTCATTGTTGTCCATGGATTCATCTTGTTCTTCTTCGGTCTGTTCGCCCACCGTATGCTTCCAACGACAAAAGTCACCAAAACGACAGTGGCCCGCGCGGAAATACATGCATTCCTCTTCTTGTTGCTGAATGGCCAGCGAGCTACTCGCCATGGTTTCTTCTTTGTGGCTCTCACTCTTGACATGGGCAAAACGGCAACGCGAGCCAAAGCGACAGCCACCAGACACGAAATAGCGGCATAATCGCATCGAATTGGACGGCCCTATATACGTGTCTTCCTCACGCCCACTCGCTGCCGCCGAAGAAGAAGAAGAAGAAGAAGAAGAAGCTGAACCTGTCGACGACGCTCCCAGCGGTTGCGTGGACAAAAGCAACTGGTTTGTCCGCGCGCGAGCAGCACCAGACGAAGCGCGAGAGCTTCGCTGCGAGCGCAACGGCGCAGCAAATTGATGAGTCGTCTGGGTCGAATGGTGACGTTGGTGTGGCGCCATTTCCTCTTCCTCTCTACCAAAACGTTTCAATGCAAGATCAGCCTCAAAAGTCTGGAAAGGGGTGGATGCTGCAACTCGCAAGGGGTTGTCGCAGCTCCTGGAGACCCGCCAAAGCGACCAAAGACACTTTGTCAGAAAGCGCAGTGTCTGCACTTTCTTCTGAATAGTGTCATTCGCTCCACAACGTGCTGTGTGCCACGAAACCCATCAAAAGAAACCCACGGATAGTTCCCAATCACTCACATGTTGCGGTGCTGTTGAGGATGGCGGTGTCGCATCTTGTGTTGTTTCTTCTGGGCTTTGGTGGGACTACCTTGATGTGGCCCACACCAAATCTGACTGGATTTCGATCCCATCTTTGGCTGGTCTATGCACGGTGGATGTGGAGCGTTCCACACAGATATTGGGTGTACCTAACAACACTAGGATCTGGGACCGGGAGCAGCAAATCTTGAAAGGACACACAAAAGTCTCGGTAACGATGGTGGAAATCTTACTCCATGCATTGCATCTTGTTTCCAGGACGATCATTAGATGCTTCGTCTATATAGATATACTGCACTGGCTTGCCAGTCCGGTGGATTCCGTGGTCTCTCATTTGCCGATTGCCGCTGTTGCTGCCACACCTCTAGTACAATCCCGCCAATTGACCCCGAGATGACTCGGTTGCCGTCGCCTCTTGCAAAAGCTCAGTCACTTGCTCACTTTGTGCACGTTTCGATAGCCAGACGCTTCAACTCTATGGATTTCATTCCCACTGGTGCCTCCACATTGCTCAAAACAGCTCGTGCAAACCCAACAACTGGAACTATTCTCTCCCAAACCAAATCCAAATCCAACAAAAGTGCCCATCGTTTGCACTATTCACGAATGTTTTCAACGAAATGCATCAAGAAAAAGCTGAATGCGATTTTCCACGCGATTCCCGATTCTAAAAAGAAGGAAATCGCGCAAAAGCTGGCGGCAAGTTCCATCGACAGCGTTCCTGTGAAGAACCAAAAGGCCGTGTTTGTGATCAAATGCGGAGTGATGACCAAGCACAAGAATGGAAAGGAAACCGACCAAGGACCGACCAAATGGCTCGTTGGAGAAACGAAGCAAATGCGCTTGCCTCAACATCTATCTCATTCCAACAAAGCATGGCTTCGCGACTGTGACTCCTTGGTGCTGGAGTATCTTCTGCCCAAAACCAAGGATTATCGGCCTAGCAATGTCACCAAGGCCATGATGGTCATCAAAGGAGTCGATCAAGTACGTGGACCAAGCTTTTCCAAGCCCAACCTGACTAAAAAGCAGCTCCAATCGCTTGCGCGAGAGTTCTGTGCAAAGTTCCAGATCTGTTTCGTGTGCCACCAACGAGGCCATTTGCAAGCCAACTGCATAAAGTCCAAGTTCAAGCCACATACATGCCGAAGCAACTCTTTTTTGATTGACAAGAGCATGAAAAGCAAACAAGAGTGACGAGATGATCAGCCAGTCAACGACTGGACCATGTGCTACTTCCACATGGTCGATTCAGTGTGTGTGAGAGAGAGCGTCTTTGTCACTGTCGTGTTGTGTTTGATGTCCGCTGTGTTGTCGTCATAGAATTGATGTTGCTCGTATCAGTTTGCGTGAACATCTTGCGTTCATGAACGTTTCTTTTCTTCGACGTCTTTTGTTGTTACTTGCAGTCGGGTCGTTGTCTCTGTACTTGCGTTGATTCCGAAGCCTTGATCGTCATGAATGGTTCGCAAGGAAGCGCGGTGGTGACGATGAAGTCGTGGGTCCCGCCATTTGACTGGTTCTTGGCGCAGTTTGAACGCTGGTTGTTGGTTACAGGCCTCCAAATCGATTGATGGATAGGTTGACATGGCGTTGAGCATCACAAAGCCAACGCACAGCCGATTGTTGAGAATGCTGAGCAAAGATCCAGACGAAACTAGCGCACTTGCGAAAAGATGTGAACTCAAGTACAGCCCCAAGCAAATGGCAGACAGTTTACGAACGCGAAGGCGCTGTTGCCACGCCATGTTTGTCGTCAGTCATTCGCTCCCGCTCACTGGACGACAACTGGTCTAATCCATGCCATCCAACGCTATTTTTGTTTTGAAGTGCATTGGATCAGAACTTCGCTCCACCAGGTGAACAATTGTCTGACTCTTGGAGTTGTTGGATGCTCCATCTAAGCATGGAACGATTCAACCAGTGTTGATGATACCATCGCATATGGCTGTCCTTTTCATTTGTTGCATGCTTCGAAGAGATTATTGGTTTGCAACACGAGGATACAACAACACCACAGTACTACTACTCTACAGAGCTTACCATTAGACTGAACTTCTTGACCGAATCGCCCATCCCACAGCACGCCAATTCCACCTGCGCAGCTTTTGCTGGGATCAGAGGCAAAGGAACCAATGACCTACTCAGGGGAGTTGTTCGTTGCCCACATGCTGACGAAGATGAAGTCGCTTTCGCTCTTCCCGTAATTGCATCTCTGCTTGGCGGAGTCGAATCCTCGCCAATCCACGAAGGCTAGATCGTGTAAAGCCACGGCTTGGCGGTGACTCGGCACCAGCAACATCTGGACCCTGGAAATGAGCAAAGCCTGCTGCACCGCGCGCAAGCTCCAGCAGTCGGTTGTTGTCAAAGTCAAACGACGGTAATTGCTCTGAGATAGTCGACACGTACGCCTTCAAGAGGAACAGCACCAGGCACAATTTGCCGTTGAGTAATCTGACCATCGAGTGGGTCTCGAGGCTTTGGCCGCGAGCGTGGGCCCGGCGACGTTCTTCATCGTAAAACGCCAACAAATACGAGCACATGCACAAACAAAAACAGATCGCAGACGATCGACGAACGCCCATGGAAGCTTTCTCTGTATAGTGAGTACAAGGAGCCAGGAGTCTGGAGGAGTCTGGAGGTGCTGTCGAAGCCAAAGCACCTTTGCAAGCGCATGAAACGACACAACCCAAGCACTGCCACTTCAAAATTCATGTGATCAAGCTCGCCACACATCAGCCAATCCGATGGCCTTGAAACGAATGAGTTGCTCTTTCCAGCCAATCACAGCGCACAATGGAAGAAGAAACGAATGCAACTATATTACAACGTTGATCACTCAAAGACTGCTAAATTACGCTTTTGGCCCCAACCAATCATGTTCTCCTGACTCGATCGTTGGACTCCAAAGGCTTCTCTCACCAAGGCAGCACATTGCCTTCAGAGTGGATGAATCGACCAGTGTCTTTCACTTTGGTCTTGGAAATGATGCGCGTCATGCTGGCGATGGACCGGTCGACGTCGATCTCCCGCGTGGAGTGCTTGGTGTACCCAGGATGCAGCAGGATCAACGCGATTTTGTTGTTCTTGAGCGCCTTGGCGATCTTCTTGCTGACCAAATGCAGCGCGGCCTGCGGTGCGTGGTATCCTAGATAGCTGCAGTCGCTGGAGGAAGAAATGATGGACGGCCATCTGGACGTGATCTGCGCAATGGTGGCCTTGCCATTCAGCACCACGGCTTGCTGCAGATTCCACAGCAGCAGACTGGTCATGACTTCCACGTTGCCCAGCAATTGGCGTCGGGCCAGGCCATCCAGCGGTTCATCTGGGTTGTAAAAGCCCGCATTGTTGATGACCAAGTCGATGGCGCCCAACGCGTCCATTTGGGCTTGGGCTTTGCGCAGCGAACTCGACTCTTGGAAATCGATGACGAGAATCTGTGCGGCAATCTGCAGGTCCTTGACTGCTTGCATGGCGTCCAGCGTGGGCACCACCGCGATCACGCGCCATCCTTTGCTGGCATACACCAGCGCCATTTGGCGGCCGTATCCGCGGTGGGCCGCGGTGATCAAGACGGTTCGGGCTCTGGCTCTGGCTCTTCTGGTGGAGTTGGCGGTGGGGGGGGTGGTGCCGTTGGCTTGGGCACCAGCCTGTTCATCGCTGAGAAGACTGCTGCGAGGTTCGAGGAACATGGTGATTGCTACCTGAGTCTATTGGGGTGGCGAGCAAATCCTTTTCTGATGCGCCAACCCTCCAATGCACTGTTTGACGTCGACTTTTCAGCGGCTTCCCATTCCACGCACGAGAAAACGGTTCCAGAAATGGGTTCTCCTGGGCTGGCAAGATGACGCAAGACACGACCCGCTCACCACAAGAGGAACACGTCGGATGATGCATCAGGGACAGCATGGTTGACGTAGCCCTGCTTGCCCGATTGCTGATTGGTGGAAATAGCGATGGGCCATGCACCAATCAGCATGGTGCTGACGTTCTTGACATCGTAAGCACTGGGACATGGCACCAGCTGGTACCCAGCTGGTCAATGCCTAAAGCATTAGGAGAGAAGCTGAATGGCGATGACTGGATGTGTGAAGCCTTGTGGCTCAGAAAGAGGATCGCATGTTCCACCAGCCAGGATGCTAATTGGCCGAAAGCATCAATCAATGGGTTTAATTCAGGTACTAGCAAACACCGGTCTCCATGCAAGATATGGGACGCATTTGGGGAGAATTTCCACAGGTGCCGATGGGACCTAAATCCAGGCACTATTCTGGTCAGCGTTTGGAATCTGATCATGGTGGCAAGGATGGCCAAGGATGATCATGGCAAGGAGCTTATGCTGAATCAGATCGGTAGGTCTGATGCACATCTGATGCACATCTGATGCACAAAGAAAATCTTTTCGCACCTGCCTGCGCAACCAGTTGTCTGGTTGCGCTGAACGGAAAGCTGATAAAAATCACGAATCTTGCTGGGTACAAAGTGGTCGCTGCTTCATTGCAACGTGTGGCACTGTTTCAAACACTTTGAATAATCCAGTAGGTGGACACTTCACTCTATCTCCAGCCTATAGCAAAGTCAAGTGGTGCACTGTTTTCAACAGTTCGCCCGCCTTGACCCCCCCCCCCCCCATCCATTGTGTGTTTTCTTCTTGTCGAATGGAAAGTTCCAAACGCGCTGCACCACGAGTTTTAAATCCTTGGTTTGAAACCGTTTCGGCCCAGAGTGAATGTAATTGAAGCCATGCAAATGGCAATCTAAAGGCAAAGGGCAATCCAACCACCCCCATCGGCAATCCTAGTGGACTGTTCTTGGGTATGGCGGTGCCACGGCCCACGGCTCCTGTCATTCCCACTCTCTCCGTCGGGTCGGTTCCACGGCCGTCTCTTCTTCCATCTCTTTTCTTCCTCTCGGTGCCGTGCCCTCCCTCCACTTGGTAACTTCCCTCTTGCTTCCCCCAACGGCAACGTCCAAAGTGACCGTCAGCCATCATCACACCACACCCCGTCACTATGAGAGAGTATTCGTCCGCCAACATTCCATTTCCGCCGCTCAACCTGACGGATGACGAGACCGAGCAGCTTCGTGCCACTTCCGAAGGGTTCGTACAAGACCATTTGCGCCAGTACGCGCTGTTGCGCCAAGAACAGCTGCAGCATGGCGGGTTCTTTAATGCCAAACGTTGGAAAGTTGTAAGCCAGAAAGAAAACGTCACGGTGTACAAGGAGAGAAACAAGTTTCGCCAGTCTTCTTTGGGTGTGGCCAACAACCCGGCGATCAAGGTGACCAAGCAGCGGCTGCAAGAGTACGAGGCCTCCCAGTCTACCATGCCCGTCATGGTCAGCATCGGCACAATTCCAGGAACACTGGAAGACATTATGTTTGGGCTGATCATGACCACGACCACCTCGATGAAAGTCAAGACCAAGTACTGGGAAGACCACCAGATCGACGGCGGCATCTTGGCTACCATGGTGAAACCCACCGAACAAGATCCGTTCCACACGGCCAACATCAAATGGCTAGTCAAAGGCGTGCCGGCGTATGTTCGCAACATTGTCAAAGCGCGCGACCTGATCTACAGTGAATACACGGGTATTGTGGCTTCGGAAAACGGCGAACGCATCGGGTACCGCATGGAGCATTCACTGGATTTTCCTGAAACCAGGGATTTGTACCAGGAACGCGGCATTGTGCGGATGAAGTTCTCCATTTGCTCTTTGTTTCGCGAACTCAAGAACGGCAAAGTCGAGTTTTTTCTGAAAGGTGTCATGGATCCGTTGGGCAACGTCATGGAGAAAATAGCCGTCGACACGGCGGCCGAAGCTCTGGTCGCGTACTGGCGTGCCACCTACACGGCCCAGATGAAAAAACTGGCGTATTTTGTGCGCCATGCACCGGCCAGTTTCCCCAACAAGGGCCCACCCAAGAAAACTTCGAATTGTGAAGGTTGTTTAAAGAGCTTTAAGTTCTTGGCGCGTGCGCATGGATGCCGACTATGTGGAGCGCGAGTGTGTTCCAAGTGCACAGTACAACGCAACTTGTGCTTTGTGCTTCCAAATGAACGCGTGGTCATGCGCAAGCTTTCATTTTGTCTGACCTGCCTCGGCAAAGTGAATTGCGCCGACACTCGACAAATCGCAATTGAGGAACTGGTTCATGGCGATGAATTCCTGTTGTCGCCGGCTCAAGTTGAAAGCTACCGTCCAAGTAACTTCGAACCCACTCGAAGTACTCTCTCATTGAGTGAGATTGGTCCCGTCAGCACCACGCGCTCACACACTACATCGAATCCAAAGGGCTCGTTTTCACATTCGAGTTGCTCGAAGAGCTCGAGCCGGGCCAGCAAAGCAAGCGATGACACGTCGAGATCAACGTCCTTATTGGAGGATGCATCGCTATTCCATATCCCGGGCACGACCTCACGCGAGGAGAAGGACCTGGTCGAGTCTGTTATCGCTGAAGACGATGAGCCTCCTATGTTTGCGATTGCCAGTATGCCTTGTTGTTCATCGTTGCTACGAGCATCAGATCTTTCGACCTCGGAGATAACGGATATCGTTGACTGTGAGCAGCAAGAATGTGAACAACGTACCCCAAATCAAGGGCAGGAACAACACGCACAACGTCAACACCAACAGGCGCGACAACAAGAGCAACAGCAAGAACACATCCAACAAGAAGATGTAGAGGAAATGGCGACTATGGAAAACGAACGCATGTCACCACAGACAATTGTTCGTTGGCAATCCCATTTGTCTACCATTGACAACCGGATCCGAAACCAAAGAAATGATGGCCCATCACATGGCAACAAAGATGTGACAGCTTCTCTGCGCAAGGCCCTGTACGATTGCCCCGAGATGCAATATATACACACACAACGCATGAAACGCCACTCAGTCCCTGCACAACCAACCCACCAGGAACAGTTATTGTACAAGCAAATGGCTGACCTCTATCAAGCTGCAGATCATGCCAAACAATTGACGATGCAAAGCCAGTCCAAAATGGCTACGTCCAGTAGTGTGGGGGCAGTCAACTGCAAGCCTTAGGGTCAAACAAGCAAATCCAAACAAACTAAGAGGTGACGTAATTGAAGTTCTGAGTAAGCAATGAGGTGTGTGAGTGTGATTGAGCAGTGTCTGGTTCTGGGGTTGTCATTCCGACACTTGGCTGGTGCTTCAACGTATGGCTACAACCCTTCACTCATGGGCTTTGTCGACCTTCATTCATCTCCCAAGCAGCTGCTCATGGATCCTATTGTGAGGGAGCTGCTTTGGCTTTGACGCTTCATTGATCAATTTGGCTTCTTGGTGCCAGGCCAATTCCACCTGACACGCTTCGATCGCCGCTTGTTCCCACAGTTCCGTTACTTTCCAATCGACCCGTAATGGATTCCTTGGAGGCGATCTACACGTTGGCGGCTGGACTGCTTTCATGACAACTAGACGGGGAATGGCCGAACCTCCGACGCTAAGAAGAAGATTACCACGTGGAATGGAGCGCCGACGCTTGCCACTTCTGGGGATGCTCGCGTGGACTTGTTTTTCGCGACCCTTCGTGATGTCGACGAGTCTCGTCTGGTCAAGCTGCTGGTCGATTCCTACGCAGCCAGCCCGTTGCATACGCTCAAGATTATCGCCTATGTTCGTGACTGTCGTGGAGGCAAACGCGAGCGACTGTTGGGTTGTATCGCGATGCAATGGCTCGCCAAGCACCACCCAGCGGAACTTGCGCACAATCAACAGCACTTTGCGCCCAAATTCGGTCGATTGGATGACGTACTGGTGCTGGCGGGCTCGGCAGTGGAGAACCATGTTTTTCAAATCGTCCAACGACAGCTTGAACAAGACAAAGCGATTCTTCAAGACAAAAGTGACAAGAAACACAAGAACGGCATCTCTCTGTGTGCCAAATGGATCCCTTCGGAGCGCAAATCCAGCGACCGTCAAACGCGAGTGTTGCGCAAACTTGCTCGGCATATGAAACTGTCTCCGGCGGAGGTTCGCAAGCAATATTTGGCTCCTTTACGAGCTCATCTGGCGCTTTTGGAGCGTCAAATGTGCGCCAAAGAATGGGACCGCATCGATTTCGACCGCGTGCCCAGCTGTGCCATGCACATCCATGGAAAGCCTAGCCTGGTCATGCTTTTGACCGCCATGTCAGGCAACGCTTTGATCACTCACCGGAAACACGAGCTCACCACGGGCAAGACCCGAGTCAACGCGAGGGTGTTGTTTCCGCATCAAATCGTTGCTTCATACCTGAAGGACACCGCTTCACGCGCCAGCGAATTGCGTGAAGCCCAGTGGGAAGCACTCGTGGAAGACGCGCAGGCCAAAGCTGACGAATGTGGTTGCTTGACGCGCACCATGGTGATGTCGGATGTGTCGTATTCCATGAATGGACGTCCCATGGAGGTCTCGATCGCGCTGGGATTGATTTTGTCTGAATTGGCCTCGTACGGCTTTCAGCATCTCGTTCTGACATTTGACAGCAAGCCCAAGCTGGTGAACGTGCAGGCGCCGACGCTTTTTGATCAAGTGAAGAAGCTGCAGGCGACGCGATGGGGGTACAGCACCAATTTTGCCGTCGCGTTTCGCGTGGTTTTGAAGATTGGCGTTGAGAACAAGTTGACTTCGCAGCAAATGCCCCAGTGATTGGTCGTGGTCTCGGATATGCAATTTGACGCGGCCGAGCGCCCAGACAACAACTTGGAGACCAACTACCATGCCGCATTTGGTGTTTTGGAATGTGAATGGCGAGATTAACGACTTTCCGACTCACCATGGTCAAGCCAAAGTGTCGTTGGTGTCAGGTTTCTCCCGTGGGCATTCTCAAGGCCGTGCTGCATGGTGGCACGCAAGTGACTTCCGTCGACACAATGCTCGCGGCGATTCAAGACCTCCGCTACGACTGCGTCTGTCTGCCAGAACCTGAACAAAGACCTCCATTGCCTGACGTGGACCTCGGAATGATTGCGTAACAAGTTGCTTGGGCAACAAAGCGACGCGACGGCGCATGTGGCGTCCCTTTTTATCTTCCGACCACGATTTGTTGGTCTTGAAGTTGGCGGTTTGGTTTTGCCAAGTGGGATGTTGCCTCTCGTTCTCTCTCTCTCTCTCCCCATTTCGAAGCATCTTTGCTGTCACCATTCCGACCCAACTGCACCCATCGGAGTGTCTTTGTCGCATGGCGGAAAGCGAGGGGCGCTTTCCGCCATGCGACAAAGACACTGACGCCAGCTGGCTTGGTGTTCGATGGAGAATGCTGCGGATCTCACGCCCTGCGACGATGCTGGCGCTGGCTCCACTTGTCGACGACGAAGCTGACAAGATCCTCCAGAGCTTCTTCATTTCGGCAAAGTGGCTTTTGTTCGCGGGCGCAGACGTCATTTGCGACCAGCCAGCGACGCGACGCGACGCGCACGTTGGGCCTGGTCGCCCAAATTGCTGATGTTGAAGTGGGCATTTTTGACAGAACACGGTGCAGTTGGTTCAAGCGATTTCATCCGAGGATCAGTTCAGTGTACGATTGGGAAGCATACCAGAATGTTGCTGGTTGCGTTCAGCAGCGGTATCACCGTGTTTTGTGCTTACACTCTGCCAGCGCACCTGGTTTTGCCAGATCGCCATTCTCAGCCCTTTTTTATCTATCTTTTGCTTGTGGCATTGGGCCAAATCACCGCTTGATCCAAACATGCCGTTGCGTCTTCTGCATGCGACCCCGCTAACTCCCGTCGTGGACGAGCATCAGCAGGACTTCTTCTTCATGTCACGGCGATCAACAAGACGATCAACGACCAGAACGTCACTGCATGGCTCGTGGTTTCTGCAGCAAATTGACTTTGTGCGCGTACGGGAAGTCACGTGCTGGCTTTCGACCAATGCCAGCCAGCAACGACCCGAACTTGTCTACCCGATCGACATCTTTCTTCTGCCCCAAGTCAATCGCATCCCCAGCAATCAATACCCCCGTATTGCTCGGCCACGGTCCCGACACGCTAGTGGTACTGGTGCTGGTGCTGGTGCTGGTGCTGGTGCTGGTGCTGGTGCTGGTGCTGGTGCTGCCCATGGCTCTGCGCAAGAACTGGTGCAGGCGACGCGACCTGATCGCACCGTCTTCAAATGCTTTTGCGAGTGCAGTGAACTTCGCAACCAACTGCTTTTGTTGTGGCAGAGCACGCATCAATCCATTCCACCCTGCCCTGCCAGTGGTGCGCTCAACCGCTTTCTGTTGTTTGCGCTGGGCCAGCCAAATGCGCTCATCAAGTGGCTCACCAACAGCCATCGATCCGTGTGGCGCGTGGAATTGCGTCGAATAGTGCTCGAAAACTTTTTGAATCGTCTCGTGCAGTTGGTGCAACAAGTGGCCGACGACCCCTCGAGACCTCATGACGTGCCGTGTACCTGCGACCGAGTGCCTTTGCTCGTGGACGCGTTTCTGCAAAAGAACCGAAGCTGACGTCGCCGTTCCAACGAAGGTCGACTTGGAGATGATGATGCAAGAGTCATGGAAGCCTCCGCTCTCAAGGCAAGTTGCATGTCGTTTGTTCAACAACAGATTCACTTCTATTGCCGCATCCATCCTTGCCTGGCGTCGTGGCTCCCTCACCTGCTCAGCCTCAAGCTCTCACAGTCTCTCTCTCTCTCTCTCTTTCTCTCGGGATGACAGATGGAAATGCACATCCCGAAGCGCCAGTCGGGAGCTTGCATTAGCAGAAGCAACGCAACGACCTGACAAAAAGCGTTGTTGCTCCGCTGACCCGCTGACAGGGCGACAGCGATCGACAGGCCAGCTGGAGCCGCTTGGTTTGTCGCCGAATCCACTGCAAAGAGCCAACGCTCGGTGTTGCAGACAATAGATGGCATCGCCTTGCACAATGATCAACGTACACGACGGTGGAGCTAAGTTGGTGACAACATTGGTGGAGGTCGGAAAGCCCTGACGAAGGTGCTGTGTCAACTCGGCGAAATGACCGCAACAGACTCGCCAAAACTTTGGGAATTGGGTGGGGTGTCACGATGGCACTCGAACACTGCTCTCCTCCGTGCTCGATAAATGAACAAGAACTATTCAAATATGCAATTACCACTTTCAACAGCGCCACAAAACGACGCTGCTCCTTTGCTCTCTTCTTCTTCTCTCTTGCTCTCCGACTCTTCTTCTCTGCTTGTTACTTCCTCTCGCTCTCTCTGACTGACTGACTGGTTGTCTCGCACACTACTCAAGTCCCTTCCATCCACATCCCACCTTTAGAAGAACACGATCACTGGCAACGCATATCTACCGCGTTGAACGGCAGACAAGAAGTCGAACGACAGGCATCGAACTTCCAGTTGATGTCCTTGCCGTCGTTCTGACCACAGAGTTGACCCTTGTCCAACAGCCATGGCATGCACTGGCTGTAGTAACTGGATTGCTTGATGCACTTGGTCGCGCCAAAGCACTCTTTGCTCCAGTCCACACCCGCGCATTGTTCCCACACTTGCGCGTACACTGGCTTGGGCGTGGGGACTGGCGGATCCGTCGGATGCGGCGTCGCGCCAGCAGGGAACACGCATCCCCACGCACCGGTCTTGATCTTCTGACATTGCGCATCCACTGGTGCCACGCATTTACCCGCGGCGGTGAACGAGTTGAGACTGATATGGCAGTCCTGAACCGCGACATCACCTTGCTTGGGGCAGGCCGTACCGGCAGCGGTGGTACCGGCGCCGGAGCAGATCGTCCCTTGGACGCAGTAAGTCGCGTCACCTTCTACGCTCACTTGAGTGCACGGGCCGCTGGGTGGTTGTGCAGGAGCAAGCGATTGTTGAGCAGTCTGTGTGGTGGTCGTCGAAGTAGCTCCCGACTTGCAGCGGAAGTCCATGACCCCAACGGGCTGGCAGGTCGTTCCCGTGGGGCAGTGGTCATACTTCCATTTGATGTCTTTGCCGTCGTTTTGGCCGCAGAGTCCATCCCAATCCAACACCGGTGGAAGACATTGGCCGTAGTACGGCGAGAACACTACGCAGGTGTTGGGCGCCTTGCACTGTTCGCTGTAACTTTTGCCATAGCACTGTTCCCAGACATTTGCTGGTCCAGATGCGACCGTGGAAGTTGCTGGCACCACGCCATTGCTGGCACCATCGGCCCAGACGCATCCCCAGGCACCCGATGGGATCTTCTGGCACGTGGCATCCTTGGGGGCAACACACTGCTTCTTGTCACCAGAGTAACTCTTCAAGTAGCTGTAGCAAGACTCGACCGCCATATCGTTTTGCGCGGGGCACTTGGTGCCGGCGGGTTGAGCGCCGCTGCCCGAGCAAATGGGACCCTTGATGCAGTAGGTGGCGTCACCCACAACGCTGACCTTGGTGCAGTCTGGCACGATGGGAGCTGGAGGTGGTGCCACGTTGTTGGTTGCACCAGTCCACACGCATCCCCAGGCACCAGTCTTGATCTTCTGGCAAGTCGCGTCCACAGGAGCCGTGCACTGGCCTGTGGTGGCACTATAACTCTTGAGGTAGTTCCAGCAATCGCCGACCGCGGTCATGCCCTTGACGGGGCATGCGTATCCGTTGGGTTTGTCACCAGATCCGCTGCAGAGTGGTTCTTGCACGCAATAAGTCGCATCGCCTTCTACACTGATTTGCTTGCATGGGGTCTTTGAACCACCACCAGGTACAATGACCGGACCGCCAGCGCCGGCACCGTACTGCTGCAGGTAGGCGTAGAATTCTTGACGTGCAGAGTTGATCTCGTTCTTGATCTCGTTCTTGATGGCTCGAAGGAGCTGGCGCAAGAAAGTCAGGTCAAAGTCGCTGCCGTAGTCGGGGTAGACAATTGCACCACCACCGCCTCCACTGGGTACAACGCCGCCCCCATGACTAGTTCCACCACCATTGGTGTTGGTGTTGGTATTGCCATTGGTGCCGGTCGCTGGTTGGTCGAGAGGCGAGCTCGTTGGAACGTAGAAGATTGGCTCGTTGGTGAAGGCATAGCCACCACCGGCGCCGCCGCCACCACCACCACCAGTGCCACCGCCACCACCACTGACTGGCACGCCCTGGCAACGAGATTCTTTCCAGTTGACACTCTTACAGGCGGTACCAGCGATACAATGGGAACCGAAATCCCAGGCGATCATACCCTGGGGATCGTTCTGAGCGCACAACGAATCGAGCGGAAGACTGTTGGGCATACATTGAGCGTACCATTTGGACTGGCGAACGCAAGTCGCGCCGTTGATACATGTCACTCCCCATCCATCGCCACCGCACTGGCCCCACACGTTGACATTGCCCTGGACTGTTGTGGTAGTGCCACCACCCCCAGTAGTTGTGGACGCGCCACCACCACCGGACGTGGTCGAAGTAGCCTTCATGCAACGCTTGACGTTTTGCTTGGGGTCCCATTGGCAGGCATATGTTGGGTCCTTGCAGCAAGTGCTGTAGGTCCAGTTCTGACCGTCACACTGGGATTCACTCTCAATGGTGCAAGTCTTTGGGTCCCACGCAGGGTTCACGGGCGCAGCACCGCCAGAAGTTCCGGTCGTGGTCGTCGTACCTGGCTGGCAGCGGAATTCCGTCTGCGAGGTCTGTTGGCACGTCTGGCCATTGGGGCAGTGGTCGAATTTCCAGTTTTCCGTGTCCGAGTTTTTGCCGCACAGCGAGTAAGGCGGCAGTTCCGAGGGCATGCACTGGGAGTAGTACTTGGTCTGGAACACACAAGTGGCGCCGTTGTCGCAGCTGGTACCGGCGGCACCTCCGCAGGCCTGCCAGACGGCAATCGCATTGGCTCTGGCCACGATCGAAGCGAACACCAGCGCTTGGATCTTCATTCTTCTTGACGATGGCAGAGTGGGTCGCTTGGAGCTGGCTGTCGCGTCTTCCTCTACTTCTTCTTCTTCTTGAGGCGGCAACGCAGAGAAGACGACTGGGTTCAAGCAAAGAATTCAAAGTGAGCCAAGTGCTTGGAGATCTTCCCCCAACGCGATGGCCACAGGAAGGATCGGGGGTATCCAAAGATCCGTTTGACTAAGAGTTTGTATGCAGGTGGGAAGGGTCACTTGCGACGCGACCCAAAGGTCGCCAGCAGCGAATCTTTGGTGTCTGCCACATGGCGCATGCCGCTGGCTTCCTTGCTCTTGCTGGATTTACGGAGGGCAGCGCGCAGTGGGGGGGAGCGAGTGGTCGCGACTCTCTGGTCTTTGGTGGGTTCTAGTGGCTGCGTGCTTTTGTTTCGAAATGTGCGGCGCACAGGCAAAAGAGCAGTTTTGTGCAGTACCTGGCATCTCGGCAGTTGACAGTTGGTTGGGGGGGAGGGAGCGATGCCGGTCGTCCGCGGGATATCCGCTTCTCAATTACATACTCATGTGCATGGACACATTTGAAATCAAACGTTAAACCACGTTGGATCGATTGATCTGGTGTTGCAGCCAGTTTGCGCTAGAAGTGATAGCATGGGTATTGACTGTGCCACTCCACACCCCGTCATCTCATCTGGTGCTGGACAACTGGACACCCATACCATTCCATTTGGCTCGTGTTCAATCAAGATCAACGATCAAGAATCAGCTCCAAGAAGACTTTGCAGTGTGGTGAGAAAGACAGGAGAGGCCACCATCCCATTCCATTCCATGCCATCCCATGCCATCGTCCATTCCCTCCCTGTGATTGATTTGATGGGCATGCCACCAGTATTTGTACCGGTTTGCCATCTATCAATCCATGAGATTTCGCAGGTGGCTGTCCAACTCTTCTGAAACCTGATGCTGGCTTCATGTCCTGATTGTCACACAGGAACCTCCATAACTCGATGCAACTGTCTAACGCTAAATCATTTTGCGTTGGGTTTAGAATTATTAAATTTAGGTTAGAAGTCATCAGATCAGAAACCAATTGGGGCTCGTCAGCACGACGACGACGACGACAAGCGGCAGCAGCAGAAGAAGCCATGCAGCAAGTGCTGTTGAACTTTCGAGTGCTGGAGTTTGTGGTGGCCATCGTGCTGCTAATCGCTGCGTATGCGCTGTCCATTGCCCATGTGCATCAACGTGAGTTCCCACCCTCTCCTCTCACTCTCTCTTGGTTGTCTTGTGATCGTCAATGACCCATGGCGTGAAACTGCTTGTGTGGACGGGGAAACAGGGCCCATTCCATACATCCAGGTGCGTCTGAACGCCACAGAATATGTTTACGCGCGCGATCCCAGCATCGACTATGAGAAAAAACACGAGCAAGTGACCCATGTGGCCTCGCTGTGCATTTGCCTGGCCGTGCCCATTGGCACCCACTTGCTGGTCAATGGCCTGGCGCCGCTGGTCAGCTCCAACTACTATGCACTCAAGCGCATTCCATACGACACGCGGGATTTTTTGCTGAGTCTGCTGGTTTCCATCGGCATTTCGACGTTTTTCACGCAGTTTCTCAAGACTTTTGGTGGTCGGTTGCGACCGTGCTTTCACCACATGTGTCAGTGGCGATTTGACGAGGTCTGGGACGGCAAAAGCGATTTGTGCACGTCGGAAAAATGGGAAAAAGAAGCGCGCAAGAGCTTTCCGTCCGGCCATACCTCGTTTGGCTTTGCCACGCTGTTCTTATTGACTCTGTATTTGCTGGGAAGAAGTCGTGTGGTGCATGTGCAGCGCCATGAGTCCCACTACGTGGGCGCTTGCAGCATGTTCAAGTTGTTTGTGTGCTTATTGCCGACTTTTCTGGCCTCGTGGATCGGCGTGACCCGGGCCATGGACAATTGGCACAACTTTTCGGATGTCATGGTGAGTGGATGAGTGGATGAGTGGATGCGTGGACAAAGGAGGGCATCTTCCGTCATACGTGTCAGTCAGTCAAGTACTAATCAGACTGATTTTGAATGTGTCCATTATGTAGGCTGGAGCAGTGGTGGGCATTCTAGCAGCGGCCGCGGGCTATAGCTACAACTACAATTCGGTATTTCATCCCGAACACGCCGGGTTGCCGTTGCAGACCTCGTTTGCAGCCAAAAAAGATCTCCCCCAACCGGGCATGTTGCCCACCCATATCACTTCGGATGCCTACACTGGTACGGAAGAGATCGGCAATGCCTCCGCTCTGGAGTTGAACCAAGTGCGGCTTCGACCAACTCCTTGATCTTTCATCAATTGTTACCTAGCCAATCACACCTTTGTAGTCGGATAGAATCCACCAATCACCATGCGTTCCTAACTTGGCGAGAAACCAAAGTTTGGGAAACGAAAAACCTTGAAAACCTGATAACCGTTGAGCTAAATCGGCCAAATTGGGTGGGTTTGGGGCGGGGCATGTCATCGTTCACGATGAGCAACTATGTGCATCTGGAAGACGGCGGGCGGTCGAATTCATCGTCTTCTTCGGGTGTGCGCGCCGACGGTTTGTTCTCCTTTTTGAGTCGTAAAGACACAGATCGATCGCTTGAAGAAGCCGATTTGATCGAATCCGGACGCAAGCGAACAGCCATCTCGTCGGCGCGTGCCAACAATGACGAAAACCTCCGAGCAGAGTACCAGGATGACGCCGACCAAGACGACGATGACCAACAAGCGTTGACTGGCGACGGCAATGCTCGCAAATCCATGGGTGGATGTAGAACCTGGATACTGCGATGGCGAGTGCTGGAGTTTGCCATGGCGTTCATGTCGTTGGTCATCGCGTTGGCCATTGATCGAGCTCCCGTGCATCAACGTAAAAATGCTGCCAAGGCTGCTCCCCCGTTTGGTGCAAAATGAACCTGACGGGCATCCATTGTGCGGTATCCTCTAGGATCGATTCCGTCCATTCAAGTGCGCTGGAATGAGACCTCGGTGGTGTATGCGCGCGATCCGAGTCTCGACTACAAGAAACACAAAGAACAAGTGAGTTCGCTCTGGCGATGGGCTTGAGCATGGGCGTTCTTGGTTCCTATTGACACTGATCTATGGCGACCTCAATAGGGTGCACATGCAAATACGATGATCGTTTTGTGCCGGGGTACAACCTGATGGTGCTATTGCTGTCGAACTCTAGTGCCTGAGTACCTGGCCGTCGTGATTGGCGTGTCGGTGCCGGTCGCCAGCAACGTGGTATTCAACCAGTTGCTTCCGAGGATGTTCACACAGTTCCAACACATTCGACACGACACTCGCGACTTTTTGTTGAGTCTCTTGCTTTCGGTGGGCGTCAATATGATGTTCACCCAGTTTCTCAAGACCTTCGCGGGACGCCTGAGGCCCTGCTTTTACGACATGTGCGGATGGGACTTTGAAGCAACGTGGGATGGCACCAGCAACCTCTGCAGCTCGCCCAAATGGGAAAAGGAAGGCCGTAAATCGTTTCCGTCGGGCCATTCGTCCTTTGCGTTTTCCACACTGTTCTTCTCGACGGTTGGTGGCTTGCTCTTGTGTATGGCGTAGCCTAATGGGCATATGGTCTGGTGTCATCAACAGGTCTATTTATTGGGAAGATCTCGTCTTGTGAGCGAAACACGGCATCAATCGTTTCCGTTTGGTGTGGCCAACATGCTCAAGCTCTATGGTTGTTTACTACCAACATTTCTCGCATGCTGGATCGCGGTGACGCGAGCAATGGACAACTGGCACAACTTCTCCGATATAATGGTGAGCACTGTAGTGTCGTGGGATGAGGCACAATTACCTTTCGCCCATGGTGCCCATTTGGAATCATGAATGCTTGCAGGCTGGAAGCGTCATTGGCATGGTGTCAACGCTGTTGGGGTACTCTTACAACTATGGCTCCATTTTCCACCGCAAGAAAGCTGGTCTGCCATTGCAGCAATACTACGCCGTCTACAAGGCTGGTACCGTGTCCTCCAATCCTCGGTATTGCTGCTGAGATCATCATACCAGGCATTTGGGTTCTTGATGGTTGATACTCCAGATGCACTACTTGTCGTAATAGAGACTAGAGCCGACTGTGTGGTGCATCTCTCAAAGACGCCATCATGCGTTCACCAAACACAACAAGTCACGTTATCGTAAAACTCACTCCGTCTATCACACAAATCACCTGCACAACACCTGTCCCTCCATTCACATCGGATCAAGATGCAAATCTTTGGAGAGAAGGGCCGGACGAGTCGCTCAGCTTTTGGGCTTGTTGCGTCGTCGTTGCGCTTTCGTCCTGATGAAGTCAGCACTTTGCACGCTGAGAGGTGCGCATTCTGTTGCGCACAACCAGGGCAGACACCGGCAGAGTTGGATAGTTGACTCTTGCTGGGTGTTATGGCATGGCAACAAGTCTTTAACAGGATCGAGAACAAGGCCAGATAGCACACTATGAACAAGAACGTCAATTAGCTCCTGGCTTTTCTTTCTTTATACACCAGACAAGGATCAATTGCTGCATTCAAGATGCGATCGTTTCGGGAGGCCAACGTTGACACTCTTCATTGCTTAGGGCGCTGCCTCTTGCGATCGGGAATTGACGAAAGCGAGGAGTTGAGCTTCATCCTTGGCCACATTTTGCAGTAAAGTCTTGATTTCGACCAGCTGTTTGTCCATGCTGGTCTGCAATGCCCCGATCGCTGTGATCAAATCGCTTTTGACCGACGCGGTCTGTTGACCCGTACGGCTTACGATGTTGCCTTCAATGTCGACGATGGCTTGCTGCACGACGTTCTCAACGGACATGATCTCCGCTTGCGCCAAGTCACTAAAGGCGGACTGGAGCTGGTTGACTTCTTGGGACACGGCAGTTGCAAGGTTGTTGACGCCTTCGACAATCGCGGGCAAGTAATTAGTTTGAAACTCCATCATTTCGTTCTGGACTTCCATCTTGAGCGTGCTGATCTCCCGCGAGATGGCCGTTGAGATCTCGGCCTTGAGCTCTCCAACTTCGCGCTTGATGGCTTCATCGATGATGTCGGCTTCAATATTAGATAGCTGGTTCTTCAATTCACGCTTGATGATGGTCACGAGGTCCAACACGAAGCTGATGTCTGGGTAGCGGTCGGGCTGATCTGACGGAGACTGATTGCTGGAAGGATTGCCCCCTGTCGAAGACGTCGTGGTGGAGGTGGCCGTCTTCATGCATCGTTTGACGTTCTGCTTGGGATCCCATTGGCACGAGTAAGTGGGATCTTTGCAGCAGGTGCTGAAGGTCCAGTTTTGGCCATCGCATTGGGACTCATTCTCAATGGTACATGCCGCAGCGTTCCACACGGAGGCCGTGTCAGAAAAGGCCTGGACACTGTGGACGGCCAACACACCGCCGAGCGCAAGCAACAGCTGGGTCTTCATCTTGTACTGCTCCTTGCTCTCTCTGACGACTGGCACTTTGACAACTGGGCACGGAGTCAAACCCGCACAGAGCGCCGCAAATCCAAGCAGACGCGATCTTTGGTGTGGGGCACACGGTACCATGAAAGGTCGCGATCTTTGCCTCCACTTGGATCGAAAAATCCGCCCCCCGTGGGGCTCGAACCCACGACCACTGGCTTAAAAGGCCAGCGCTCTACCGACTGAGCTAGACGGGCTTACAAATATCCTGAGCAACCTAATTTATATGAAGTCAATGGCAAACGTATTCTTTCTTCTGAGTCTGGTTGCTCTGTCGCCCCATTTGCATAGTGTCTTTCCATCGGTTTTGTGCTGTGGGCGAGTGTTTGATGTTTTGTTCGGGGGGTTTGTTTTAGTCACTTGCTTACTCTCTGCCTTGGCTGTCTCGTAAGTGACTGACTCATTTAGTTATTGGTGAGCATGCTCTCTTGAGAGTGCCTCGCTGGCCGTTATTACTCACAACCGCCATCTGATTCGTGTTGGCCTAGCACTCTCTGCCTCGTGGACTCAGATTTGGGGGGTTGGACTCAGACCCCGCCGCTTCTGGATCATCCAGCCAAGTGCTATCCAAGAAGCCAGCCACTTGATCAATCCAACAACCAAACGGAGAAAGAGAGAGAAAGAGAGAGAGAGAGAGGAGGGAAGACCCATGCTCACGACGGTGCTGTTGCTGCTCTTGGCGGTGCTGGTGCTTGTGTGCATCGTGCTTGTGTGCCATGGGCTCAGTCCCGCGCGGCTCATTCGCTCCAGCTATCTCGCCCCGCAGCAGCATGAGGAAACATCCACTTGGCGACGTGCGAAGGGCAACTCGGACAACAAACAGGAAACGTTGCCGTTGCTGCGGCCCAAACCAGGCTCTGGTGAGTTGTGTTCTCTTTTTGGCTCCGTGACGGAGCTCTTGCTTGGGTGTACAATAGTCGGACGACATGGCTGATCGTCTTGCTGGTCGTCTGATGGGCTCCGAAAGCGATCCGGCTGAATGGCTCCACACCGCTGTACACCGACACCATTGACGAGATCCGCAGGTGCAAGACTGCTCCGCAAATCGACGAATTGCTGGCGTCGTTGGACCTCACGAAATTGCTGCAATCGAGCATCAAAGCCCAGCATTTCGCGCATTTCACGCGCAAATTGTCGCTGCACATGCTGAATTCGTGGTCACTCGCGCGCATCATCGTGGCGTTGGAGAACTTTACGGGCCATAATGAAGTGGTCGAGTGCATGCAGCGGTGCTTTATGGCCAAATTCCATGAGGATTTGGTGCAGTTGAAACACCAAGTGGACCAGCACATCTCGTTGTTTCGACTTCTCTTTCATCAAATCAAACAACTGGACTGTCGTGAAGCCATTCTTAACCATTTTGAAGAACAAGCGCATCTCTTGCGCATGAGCAGCACGTTCAAGGCGCCGGTCAAGCTCCTGTGGTGAGTCGTGTTGGGTTGGGTTACTGCATCCTCACGGGGGAGCCAAGCTAACCTGGAAGTGTTGTATGAACCTCTAGCGATATCGATGACACCGTGTACTCGGCCCTTTTCGACTCTCGATACCCAGAGATGACGGTATACCCTGGCGCTTTGGCCTTCTGTGAGGTCATGACAAGCCCCCACACGACGAGAACCCACAGCCACCAGAAGTCGCAAAAGCAGCAACACCAACACCACATTGCGTTGGATATCGAGTACTCCATCATCTCCAGTGCCAGTGGATCATCACGCGCTACCAAGCAACGCCTGGTTTTCTTGACAGCGAGACCCGAGTTTCTGCGGCATCGCACCGAAGGCGACCTCAAAGCCTGTGGGTTTACGCATTTCGATATGCTGATGGGCAAACTGACGAAAATGATGGGTGCGAGACGCATTGCGTCGCGCAAACTTGCCAATTTCAAGCGTCTGCGACGAGTCTTTTGCGAGCATCGGTTCATTTTCGTGGGTGACAATGGGCAAGGAGACATTGATTTGGGCAAAGCATTGCTTGAGAATCCTGAGACCTTTTCTGTCGCTGCCGTGCTGATTCACGATGTCATCCGACAGTCTTCGAAACAACTGAGGCGGCAAGCAAGCGCTGCTGCAGCAGCTGCTGCTACCGCGACTACCGCTACTGCTGCTTCAGCAACAGGAGCTAGTTCTCAAGGCACAACAGCAGAGATAGCGTCGACAACCGCGGAAGAACTAGAGCAACGACGACAAGAAAGCGATCATAGTTCTTCTGGCCATGACAAGGACAAAGACAAGGACAGCGACTCCGGGGTCGACTCCATGACACTTATTCAGCAGCCATATCGCTGGCAGGAATGTGAGCAATTCGGCATTTACACATTCAAGACGTATATCGGCGCGATTTTCCATCTCTACACCTTGGGCATCGTTGAAGTGGAGAGCGTGTTTGAGGTGGTCCATGCGTGTTGCGACACATTTGCCAACATCCCGTTTGCCAGCGAAAAGCAGAAGCGACGCTGTGAGAACGAGATTCTGGGCGATCTTTCGACCGTGCTCAAGCATTTGCCGTGCAGTGAAGCCATGAATCTTGTGTATTCCCTGAGTGATACGTTGCTAGATGTTTCGTCGTGTATGGGGTCGCACACCTGAAACGAGCCACCAAAGCGACCGTGAGAGTATTGACGCGCTCGAACAACTGTGGATGGTAAGTGGATGGGTGGAAACGGCTCGCCATCACGCAACAATCGATTCAAAAGCACAGTCGGGTCTTTTCAGGAAGAGCGTCAGGGTCATGTCCATCCATCCGTCGCCTCCAACTTCAACCATGCCGTGCCCCGTCCCATACCACCTTGGACCCCCCCCACCGGATAACTCCGACTGCATATTATCTGATAATTGTTAAATAGGTTGTTTTTTGTCTAATCCCACATCTCTCTGCACGATGGCCGACGAGTTGATGCAATGCTTTGCGCCGCAGCTTTCGGGGGCCTCCAGTCGTCTCTGGCTGCCCTTTGAGCGGGACATTCTGCAGCAATTGCTGACCGAAGACGCATTGGTGGTGATGGCCAAAGGACTCGGTCTGAGTCGTCTTTTTGCGACGTTTTCACGGGTGTTTTGCTCCCCCAAAGTGCTGGTGCTGTGTCTTTTGGCCAACGTCCATGCCCCCGTGTTGTTGCAGCAAGTGATGGACCTCGGGTTGAACCACGACGACATGAATCGTAGCAACCGCAGTCGGCAATTCCCGCGTCTCATTGACAACAAGAGCAACGTCACCGAGCGCGAGCAACTGTACAAGCAAGGCGGGTGCTTCTTCATCACGTCCCGCATTCTGGTGGTCGACATGCTCAACAACCGCCTCGATCGCAAGGTAGGCGTTGATGCCTTTGGCCTTGTGGATGGCTATGGCGGCCAATTGATTGATGGGATGTTGGCAAATGCATGCATGCAGATGATCTCGGGGTTGCTCGTGTACGACGCCCACCGCGTGACCGAGGCTTCCGTGGAAGCGTTTATCATCCGATTGTACCGCGAAGCCAATCGCAATGGCTTTCTCAAGGCCTTTTCACAAGAGCCACAGGCCTTTTGTGCCGGGTTCCACAAACTGGAGCATACACTCAAGTTGTTGTTTCTGCGCAAAGTGCTGTTGTTCCCGCGCTTCCACGTCGACATTCACCACTGGCTGTCGCAACACCAACCACAAGTGTATGAGATTGGCGTCGCGCTAACGAGCAGAATGCACAACATGCAGCAAGCCATTTTGGTCGCATTAGAGGCCACGCTCAAGGAATTGCAGCGAAGCACGAAATGCCTGGATGCCACGGAGTTGACCATGGAAAACGCACTCACCAAGTCGTTTGCCAATTTAGTGCGAAGCCAATTGGACCCCGTCTGGCATCAGATTCCGTTCAAAACCAAGCAACTCGTCGGAGACCTCACGACACTTCGACAGGTACGTGACAACTAATGCTGGCGCGTCGAGCAATGGGGCGTTTGGCGCGAGTGTGTGGGTGTGTTGTGGGTGTATGTGTCTGATGCATTGGCGGTGTTTTGACGGTGATAGTTGCTCTCGTATTTGACCCACTACGATGCCATCTCGTACTACAGCTTCTTACTCAACCACCAGACGGTCAGTGGACAACAGCGAAACCCTTCGCCATGGTTGTTTTCCGAAGCCGCCGATCGCTTGATGCACAACGCGAAAGCGCGGCTTTACAAAATCACCAAACACAACAAGTTGGAGCTGGTGCTCGAGACCAATCCGAAATGGGAAGCACTCGCACAAGTTTTGGAGGACATTGAACAAGAAGATCAACAGATCCATGCAGAAAGTAACAATGCCAGAGCGTGGGTCGGTGGAAGCCACGTGCTGGTGCTCGTCAAAGACGATCGGACGGCTGTGCAACTGCGGGAGTTTCTCGCGCTTGGCGGCAAAAACATGCTGCGCAAGCGATTTGGCCACTATCTCAAGCAAAAAGTGGCCCTCTGGAACAAACGAACGGGACATTCTGCTGGAGGAAGCCACAGCAACAGCACCACGAGTAACGGGGCCAAGTTGAGTGCCGAACAGAAACTTTTGATGGAGTTTAGCAAGACCTTTGATGGCCTGCCCACAAGTAGCGAGCCGGCAAAGACTGACAAGCCAAAAGGCAAAGGTCCCTCCCGCAAGCGACCTCGAACAACGCCAGAAGAGGAGTCTTCTGAGCTGTTGGCAGCGCAAATGCTGTCCAGAGACAGCGCGAGCTACGGCATGTCTATCGATGATTTGGAGACTTTTCGCGTTCAGAATACAGGCAAAGAGCCGTCTACCAGTGCCGATCAGCGAGTCTTGGAGCTCTTGCGACCATCGCAGGCGGTCAGCATTGCGACGTTTTCGCAAGCATGGAATGGCAACTTGTTGGAGCTGCTGATGCCACAGAAAGTGGTTTTGTACGACGCCAACGTCGGGTTTGTGCGCGAACTGGAGCATTTTCATGCTCGCCATGGCGGTATCCTGCAAAAGCCTGGTGCACCGGGTCCGGCCATGGAGATTTTCTTTTTGTATTACGAAGAAAGCGCCGAGCAACAGCTGTATCTGCACGAAGTTGCGACCGAAAAGAAGCATTTCGAGACGCTGATTCGTCAAAAGAATACCCTGATGCTTCCGTTGAACGTGTACGACATCCCACTGGCGGCAAAAGTCCAGCAGAATCTCATGGCACCACAGTACTCGATGGACACTCGCACCGGGGGCAAACCCGTCAACAAGAATCGGCAGGGCATGCACATCATTGTCGACGTGCGCGAATTCCGCGGGGCCCTGCCGTCCATGTTGCATCGCGAAGGACTTGTGTTGTCTCCCGTGACGCTAGAGATTGGAGACTTTATCCTGTCGCCGCTGATTTGTGTGGAGCGCAAGAGTATTAGCGATCTGTACGGCTCTTTCAGTTCGGGTCGACTGTTCAACCAGGCCAGTCATATGAGTCGCTTCTACCAGATTCCCGTGCTGTTGATCGAGTTCACCGAGGGCAAAGCCTTTAGTCTTCAGGATGCCTCGGAGATCTCGAACGACATTTCACCGTCCAACATCATCTCCAAGCTAGTGCTTCTGATCCTTCATTTCCCTCAGGTGAGACACTAAGGTTTGCTCTTCTTGCCCAGTGGCGTGTCTAACGCGTGGTGTGGTTGCAGTTGCGAATCCTGTGGTCTCGTTCACCGCATGCGACCGTTGACATCTTCAAAGCTCTCAAAAAGGGCCAGGAAGAGCCCAGTGTCGAGGTCGCCATGGCGATGGGGAATCCCAATAGTACGGTCACTGCCAATCACGCTCATGTTCGTGAAACCAAGGAAATAGTCGATCCAAACCAGGACACAACGGACGCTGACGCAAACGCCAGTGAGCACCAAGACCAAGCCAGTCGCATCGACACCCCCCACGTGACAGGGCCGCCTCCACCCATTGAGGACCAGTTTTACAACATGAGTTCCATGGACCTCTTGAAGAAGCTGCCAGGGATCAATGAGTACAATTACCGCAGAGTGCTGGCCAAAGTCACCAATTTGGCCGAGTTGAGTCGACTGAACCAGTCGCAAATGGTGGATTTACTGGGCAAACAGTGCGGCAAAAAGCTCTTTGAGTTCTTCAACAACACTCTTTGATCACGGTCTCTCGACGAGACAAAGGATTGCCGCACGACGGCGCAGCAAGGGGATCGAGTAGCGAGCGAACACCCATTTGGATGGTTTATAAATGCAGCAGTGAATGGAAGCAACAAGTTGGTGGGTGACGTTAATCAGCTCTCCATCTGCGAGCTCTTGTGGGACCCGAGGAAGCAGCAGCTCACGCAGTGCAGCAGCCATGGGGGGAGGGGGGAACGTCGCCGTCGAGAATCAACCAGCGGAAGGTGACGCAAGAGAACGGATGCTAGGTTGTTGTTAATGAGCATGTCGATGCGGTTGACCGCATCGACATGAAGTCTCCCAAAGACTAGACGAGCGCACGCGACACCGCGATGGAGGTGGCAAGAGGAACATGAACAACGACATGGAGAAACAAGACCCTGTTGGGTGTGGATGTGTGCTAAGCTAGAAGTCCAGCATGGGCTTGTAGTAGGTTGTGGCTTGACGACCGTTCAAGGGCTGCACGGGACGATTGTTGTGGCCACGGTCCAGCAAGTGGAACGACTCCAACTGGTGGGCAAACGCCATGAAGTGGTCCATCGTGACGAGAATCGGGTTCTTGACGACCCACCAGTCGACATTTTCATCGCACGGCGGGGTCGTGAGACTTCCGGGGTAGTTGAAGGTCATACCCGGGAGCGCGAGGCTCGTGATCAGGTCGGCATACGATCCGCTGGATGTGTCATGGCACGAAAATGCAATTAATGCATGGGATTCAGTGAGATCCCACCTGGTTCCAATCGTTTCAAGAGTTCGCCAATGGTCCCACCTGATGGTGACTTTCTGGGTCGGTGCGTTTTCCGAGAGTTTGGCACCTGCAGCCCATGCCGCGGCGAGCCAGTTGCTCTCGAGTGCAGCGTTGTTGGTGATTTGCACAAACACGCCAATGACCAGTCGATCTTTGCCGTCGGCGGTTTGATGCACAAAGTGCAGTTCCCCGTCAAAGTGCTGGCCATTGAGCGTGTGTTCGCTGGGCACATGCGAGTGGAACTGCACAAAGTGGAAGGTTTTGCCGCCGACACTCACCTGGCAGTTGCCTATCGGTGCAGCAAATGAAATGGGTCAGTCGTGGCGACAAGTAGGCACAGCGAGAGGAGCCCTTCCAGCCGCGTCCAGTGTGCAACGTGCAGTGTGCAGCGTGCGTACCATTCTGACTGGTGCCTTTGTAGGTGGTTTCTTCTTTGGCGATCACAAAGTCATTGCATTTGCCCGTGAACACCAACGGCAACGCGTTCTTTTGGTCCGCCGTCCAGGGTACCGCGATGTCAATGGGTGATTGGCGTAGGCCCTTGCAATGGGGGTACAAGTTGCTCCATTGGCTTGGCGGAAGCAACTCGGGGTCTTGCGTCTGGTAACCCCAGATTGTGGGTGCCAGCGTGGTCTTGATGGGTTCTGGCTTTGGAAGCGACGCGATGGTCAGTTGAAGCGACGCGACCTGCTTTTGCAACGAGAAAACCTGGTTCTGGAGGTCGGCAATCTGCTTTTGCATGTCGGCCAGGAGCCGCTTGTTGGGTGCGATGACCAACTGGTCGGTCGCCATGGAGAGCTGCTTGGTGATCTCGTTCTTGACGGCCGCCACGAACTTCATGAGAAAGCTGAGGTCGGGGATTTCTCCGGACGTTGGATCGAACCCGCCTGTTGTTGGGAATCCTCCATTGCCATTGCCATTCGTAGATGGCGTGCCAGTGGTGCCTGGAACCCGCACACAACGCGATTCACGACTGCTGACGGCGCGGCAACTCGTGCCGGGCTCGCAATGGGTTCCGTAATCCCACACAATCGACCCTTGCGGATCATTTTGCGCACACAGCGCACCGGACGCCAAGACGCTGGGCATACACTGGGCATACCATTTGGATTCGCGAACGCAATTGGCGCCGTTGACACAAGAGTTGGTCCAGCCATCGCCACCGCATTGGCCCCAGAGTGCAATGGATGGTTGCGAGTTGTCGGGCTGCACCATGGCCATTGGGCATTGCGCCAAGACCGACGCCAATACCACGGCGCGGAGATTCATGGTGGATCCTTGTGGTGTTGCTTTGGGTTAGCTCGCAGGTTCCAAACTGGATCCGAGCGACCACATTAGTCGATCGGCTTTGGATCCATCGCCCACTGGGAAGTAAGTACTACCTACGCAAAGATATGTGGCGTTTCACGCCAAGAGCCGCGCCAAAAGATCCCCCCAAGCCCCAAAGGCTCCCCTTTGAATCCTCTCTATAGTCAAGTCGTCTCCGTGCGCGCCCCACCGAGTGGATGGACTGGCTTGCTTCAGATAGCTGCCACCATCAACCACCACCAACCTGGCACTTTGGGTCCCATCAAACCAGCGCTCAACTCCACTTTCTGTTCGCTGCTGTCGCGTGGACTGCTTTCAAGTAGCCACCTCTTGCAAAGATCCAACCCTCGGAGGAGAACTCGAACGCTGCTCATGGGCGGCTCAGCGTTTCCGTGGGACGCCTCAGACTCGGATCAGCTCCACGATGGAGCGGTTCCAAGCCCGTTTCCTGTTGGCTTTGTGAAGGACGCCACGAGCTTTGACCTAACGTCTTTGGACCAGCTTACACGCAACGGTTCTCGGTCTATCGTTGACTCGGTTTGGTTGGTTGCTTGCTTGCAGCAGACCATGGCGCCGAAACCCCAGTAACAACATGGCGAAGCGGTGGGTGGCCAAAGCGGTGGCGATGGCTGGGATTGCTGGATGTGTCAATGAAGGTGGTTGTCTGTGCATGTTCCAAATGATACGCCCAGTGCAACTGCCACACGTTATGCCAAATGGTTCGCTCGGTGCGAATGCCATGATGATGTGGGATGACGGCGCTCTTGGCGAAGCCAGCACGACCTGTCTGTCCGTCACCCCCCCCCCCCCCGCTCGACGAGTCGCGTCGCCCTCAACGCTGATATGGATGGCGCCCTTGGAGCGCCAGCAACGCAGCATCGCACGACGTGGTGACCCAGACGATGGATGTGCCCTCGCGACGCAGATGCTGGTGGTGGGCAGCGACGAGTGTGGTCTGCAAGCGACCAAGGAAGCGTTTTAGCATGAGAAGGTTCGTGCGTAGTTGTATGACACCAAGTTGTTTCCACTTTGAGGTGGTGCCAAGGTGTTGCAAGCGAAGCATATGGGAAGAAAGACCTGTCTTTTGGTTGAGTCCTTTTGCATGTGCTGTCGAGGCAGCAGGAGCTTCGGGTCGAGTCAAGTGCATCATCGTCTCGCATCCCCATCACTCTCCAACAAGGTCCTGGGATTGATGGAAGACTCTGGACAGCAGAACCATCCTCACTCGTTGTTCGCTGGATGCCATATTGCCTCATGAGGGCAAGTATAGGTCCCATCAATGCGGGTTTGCAATGGCACTGTGGGATCCAGCTGAAGGATCGCGTGCTGATTAGTTGGTCAGATCTTCTCGTCTAGAAGAAAGTGTTGCGGTACCAACGAAAGGATCGACACGGACGGCGACGACGCAGGTCCAAGAGATAGTGACGTCACAACAGAAGCACCCAAGAACAGTGGTCCCAGCCAGATCTCACGTGAAGGTACCAAGACCAAAGTGAAGATACCAATGATGCACAAGATGAAGAAGATGGACGGTCACCAACACAAATGACCCAAAAAGCAAGAAGCGTCGACATGGATGCCAAGCCGACAACAACCCGGTGAAAGGGGGAAGAAGAGAAGACAATGGTGTATGTGGAGCTGAACAGAACTGTAATCGTAGCGACAAGAAAGGAAAGGATAAAAAGGATTGATCACAGGACTCCCTTTGCCTTTTGCATCTCAACACACAAGCATCTTTTTCATTCCACGACGCCTTCTGCCACCAAACAGCACGTGGTGGGTTGACAAACCAACTGAGTGCACAGTAGTATTGAAGGCGGTGGAGCGTGCAGACGGCATTGCAGGGGTTAACCCTGGCAATGAATGGAGCGTGGAGCACCGTTCATTTCTCAATAAAATGTGCGGCTGAGGCGATCTCCTTTGGATCGCTCCCCCCCCTTCCACAGCCGCTCATTCGGCTTCGCCAAAGCGTATCTTTGTGCATTGATCTTGAAGAGTCACGACCCTCGGAGCCCATCCTTTTTTCCGCTAGGAGCATGACTGCGGGCCGAGGAGACTGCTTTGTTGTGCTTTGCACGCGTTCGTCCCGACGGCTGGCAAGCAGCACAATAGAAAACGGCAGCGAGCCCGCAAGCTAGGTCGACAACATGCGCGTTCCGACAGTGGTGTTGGCGTTAGTGCTGGCCCCGTGCCATGACATCTCGGCAGATCCGGTCAAGCAAGGCATTGCGGTCGGCGGCCAATGCGGTGGCGATGGCTGGAGCGCCACTTGCGTCAATGGAGCCAACTGCATTCGCGAGTCGAAATGGTATGCCCAGTGCATGCCCAACGTGCTGCCTTCGGGGTCGTTGTGTGCGCAGAATGATCCACAGGGCATGACGGTGTGGGATTACGGCACCCACTGTGAGTCTGGCACGGCCTGTCTGGCCGTCAACAGCCACGATTCTCGTTGCGATAAACCCTCCAACAAGCCCAAGAAGAGCGACGATGATTCCGCGGATGCGTCGTTGGTTGATTTGTTGCGAAGCGAGTTCCAAAAACAACTGGATCAGCTTCGCGCGGTGGTCGTGACCCAGTGCCCCACCAACGACCAGAAACTCTCGGCACTCGCGGATCAAACCACTAAGATCCAAAAGCAACTCACCGACTTGCAAACCCAGACCCAGACCCAGTTCTCCGTCGTACAGACGCAACTCACGGGCATTGGCACCGATACTTCGGCGCTCCACACGCAACTCAACCAGATCCAGACCCAAATGGCCGCCATCCAGCTCTCTCCACTGCAAACTCAAGTCGCTGCGCTCCAATCGGACACCTCGGGCATTCGCTCGCAGCTCACGCAAATGGATAATGAGATCAGTTCCATCCAGGCGCAATCCACCGCGGTGCGTACCCAAGCAACAGCCATCCAGAGCCAA
>JAMFLO010000145.1:0-79336 GCA_027475765.1 Paralagenidium karlingii | reverse complement strand
TAGCAGTTTAAAACACCATCGCTTACTGACGAAGCATCAGCGAAAGAGGCCGTTTAATAACAGGACTCTTTAAGCAAAGGTAATACAGTTGTTTGCTTGTATATTTGCATAGTATTCACCCTAAGCAAAGGTAATACAGTTGTTTGCTTGCATATTTGCATAGTATTCACCCTAAACCCTAAACCCTAAACCCTAAACCCTAAACCCTGAATACAAGTCAAGGGGCAATTGCTGTATAATTGCCAAACCCAGTTATATCATTTTGTGACTCCAAGTGAATCACAAGTGATTCGTTTAGTGCTGAGTCTCAGTGCAACTGCCATCCAAAGAATCGAGGAGTGACGTCAATTCACAGGAGGATTTGCCTCTACTTTGTGTGCCCAAACGAAACTCTCTCTGGACACAAGAACAAACAAGCTTTGGGTTATTTTCTTGTTACAAGTGGGCTTTAATCGTCACATTTTAAAATCTACTACACGACAGAGCAGTGCTTCCAAGATCTCAGGGGCAAGAAGCCCGGCTACAAGAATTTCCAAGAAAGTCCAAGGGAGGTTCAAGAGAAGAAGACGAAGCGTAATTCCAGCGAGTCGGTCCGCTGTTGCTCGCAATCCCGTGTGGTTGCGCAGGAGGAATTCCAGGTTATTTCAACGCAATTCACCCAAGCGCGTGAAGAGAGAGGAAGACCCAGTTAGTCCAAGCAATTCAAGTCCCACGTCTAGGGTTTCTCAAGATCAAGAACGCAAAGTCTCGCTTGTTCGCAAGATTCGTTTGAATCTAAACAAGGGGAGACACAACATCGAGTCCAGGACTCGGTATTTGGTCGATTCTCGGAACTACTTGTGAGGTACTGAGAGCGCCAAGTGCCGACACGGCTTGCAGCTCCTGAAATTTGACAGCCGCAATATCACATTTCCGCATGCCGGACATGCTTTGTTCCATTGAGCTACTCGTGGTCGCGTTTGCCATCCTGTGTTCAGCGCACTGTGAACATCAAGCCGGTCGCGCATCAAATCTGTCCAACATCAGCCAACACACAAGCCGACCAGATAAAAGGGGTGCGAACAACCCGAAGACATGACATTTCCACTCACTAACGCAGTCGTCCAAGTCAAGAAGTGACCAGAATCTATTTGTTGCCCTTGATGTTGATCAATAATCGTACTCACTGCAACAATTGTTGGTATCCTCCCATGCAGTTGTCAGCGTATTGGTGTGTATGTGATAGGGACTGTTGCAGTTTCACACTCCACAGATACCTGTTTTAACGGATAGATGATGAGTTACAACAATTTGGTGTGACACACTATTTACAGTTTGGTGTTACACACTATTTTCGGCTCTGAAGAATAGAAGCAAGGAAGAAGACAGGAAGAAAACAACAGCAACATGTCGTTCAACTTCTATTCGCTCGTGAATTCGCTGAAGGAAAAGGTTCAAAACGGTGCATCAACAAGATTTCCAACAAGATGTGTTGACTTCTCTTTCTCTCTGGTTTTCTCTTGATTTGCATTTGCACCTGTAGTCCTCCCAAGCCATGGAGACGCTCGAAGCCGACTTGAAGGAGTTCAAAACGGTGGTTCAAGAGGTGCGGTGATCACCAAGTAATGTAACAAGCATGATCTCAAACGTGTTCGTGTTCTGTCGGAATGCCAGGATGTCGCTGAGGTCGCGCGTTCAGTGCGCAAGAACCAAACCAGTCTAGAGCGACAAGCAGACAACGACGATGACTCAAAGCAATCCACCAAAGAAGGCAAAGAAGGGAACTGTGATCTCGATCAAAAGTCAAATACACCAGCAGAAGGCACAAATCAAGAAAAGATACCTTTGGATCACTCCGTTTTCCGATTTGGAGCATCGCTGCTTCAGCGTGCAGATCAATTTCTGGACAGTCTCAACATGGACCAGTCTAGTCAAGACCATCCATCGGGTGACCAAGTGGAAGACAAGGTGAGCACCGAAAGACTGCGCCTTTTAGCTCTTCAGGAAGACCCAGAGACGTACATTATTGGTCCTCTGGACGTCGAAACGTTTGCAAAATGGAAAGAACAGCTTGGTCAGGAAGAGCTTACTGCGCTTAAGGAAGAAGTGCTGTCGCATTATCCCGCCGTATCGGACAAATTAGGTGAATTGGGTAAGAGCAGCATGCCAGTATGTCTCAAGTTCCGCTCTTCATAGTGTTGACTGGTGTTGCTGACCACTATATAGTCCCTGCAGAGGTCACAGAGCCAGACTTCTGGTTCAACTATTTGTATAAGGCTTCACTTCTTGCGGCTCAAGAAAAGCGAGGGGCAGAGATCTTCGATCAAGGTCCGTTAATTGGTGTTGGGAATAGATTTACCCTGACATATGGGTGATTGACGGCTTTCTCGTGTTAATTGGATGTAGTAGGTCTTGAAGGGAGTGATGAAGAAGAAATCAGTTGGGATGTGGACTCGCCCACCAATGCACAAGGAAATGATTCCCAAGAGTTCGCAGAAAAGGATCAAGACGAAGCTAAACATTCGGCGTTGCAGCAAGCCGAAAGTGATACCGAGAAAGTCGCTGGATCGGAATGCAGCGATGGAAGTGAGTGGGTAGAACTGGAAGAAAGAAAAAGCACAACACTTCCTTGCTCAGAGGTTGTGACGGAGAGTCCTCAGGAATTGAACGAACCTTCTCCAGTTGCTTCAGACCTGACTGGATCCAAGAATGATGGTGACGATGATGAAGACTTGGATTGGGGAGATGGTGGGCTGGCAAATGACTTCGAGCAAGCTGCGACAACGACACAAAAGGAAGTCGATGCAAAAGCAGCCAACACAGAGGCAAAGACTGGGGAGGATTGGGGAGAATGGAGCTAGTGATACAGCTTTTGGTAGTAGTCATTGTTTGCTTTCACTCGTTTCTCGAGCAGTGTGCCAAAGCTGTTTGTTTTGAACTAGACGGAATCAGAAAGACTTCACACAGGGCAATGGTGCTTCATAAGCGTGCTTCGTGGTTTGGTTTTTTTATGATTGATGATGCTCCTTGGTGGTCACCATATGTGATAAGCCTTGCTCTCACGATTGCTCCGAATTGCATCGCCTACCTAGAGTCAGAAGCGGAAGTGATGCCATATCTTTCTCAATGCGAACCGTGACTGATGCCTGCTTTGACGAATCCTTGACAGCACTTGGGAAACGAGTCACACAAGCACACCCTTTATGATTCTTCCATTGGGTGTGAAGAAGACTATAGCTGGACTTGAGTTCACTCAAGAACCCTTTGTCGTTCATCGAAATGTATCGCTGGGGTGCACATACTTCCTACACAGCAAGTCCAGTCAACAACTGATCGGGAAATGCCCCAGACAAGCAATCACGCTATACCCTGAAAGACTCGAAGCAGTTCTTGTAACCTCCATCGATCAGATACAGCTCTGGGTAGAACAGCTCTGGATAGCAAGTATCGTGTAGTCGACGGTCGAGATTCCGAAAGTGCCGTATCCTATCAAGAAAGGACCAAGTGAGACAATCAGCATTGCACCCGTTCAAGAAGTCATCGTGCAACTGACATTTGTGGGGCACGTTTGCTTGAGTACTCGCAAAAAAAAATCAATGCGCGCTTTTTCGAGTTGGCGGGCGGATTGTGCAAAAACCTCCGCTCGACTTCTTCGGGGTCTGTGAGGAGCATAGCGTTGTGAATGGTGCCACCATCGTGTTCATACTTGAACCGACAATCAATAAACGTGCATGAAGCCAACACTTCATCAAAATCGCCATTTAACACACTGGCTACCTGTAGAATGAAGGCATATTAGTGGCGGGACACTTGATCGAAGAACGAGCAGAATCGACTGACCGTTTGTGGAGAAATGACATTGAGATCTGGATGGCTCCTGGACGGGATTGTCGGCAGAAACGGGATATATGGGGAGTCCAAGTAACTCTGAGCGGTTGAAATTGCTGGTGTAGATGTTGACCGCGCCAACACAAGTCGATCGGAGTGCTTTGAGCTTGAAAGGGCGCGATTGCGACATCGAGTGCTATCTCTAGTTTGATGGAGTCCTCGTTTCCATCGCTTTCGAATGACAAGTTGGTCATCACTGGGCGAAGTAGCATTTGGTTGTACGATGTGGGCCAAGTCGTTTTGAGGGGACCGTCGCTTTTTGTCTCTTGCACTCTCTCTGTTGGAGACGACTAGCAGCGGTGAAGCTGAAGACGAACCTGAAACGAGGTCTCCCTGTGTTGTTGGTGGCTCTTGCTGTGATGGCGGACGTTGCAATGCGGTTGGAAGCGACTTGCAACCTTCCTCTTCGTACGCGTTCTCTGTGTGAAATAAAGCGCGAAGACACTTTCGCGACGACACAGTTTTCCCCGACGATAAAGAAGAACCGATGGAACTGGTTGCATGTTCATTCTCACTGGTCTTGTCGGGTTTTTGCTCTTTCAACGAAAAGACTTCGACTTGCTCGTGTTGATGGTACGATTTGCCACACTCCACCGGACTCCGCATGTCATCTTCAGCAACGACAAGCGCAGGCGACTGCAGCGCCAGTTGCTGTGCGAGCGGTGTCAATCGGGTCAGTTTGCTGTGATTCCTGTCACTGGACAATGAAATGGGCTTTTGGCGGGAAACTGGCAACTTGGCAGTGGTTTCCCGCCGCCGCCGAGTGTCGTGTTTGCGCCGACAGCAAGTGGCGTCGTCGCTTCCGACCGCCTCCGGGGACGTGAGCGGAGGGAGAAAGTCGCTTGGACGACGCGGTTGCATTCGATTTGGTGGCTCCGGCGGTTGATCAGTAGCAAAAAGACACCACTTTCACTTTCAAAAATTGGCAACTTGGCGCGTCAATGCCGAGTAATAGAAAGGACTCGGCCTCAAGACGAGCCAAAGGATCTGACCCAAACACTAGCCTCTCCTTGAACAATTGTCCGTTAAATGTTCTTTCACTTCCGTTATAACGCCAGACCACACCTTCAAGTCGATTTGTTCAAGTACTGTACATCGACGATAACTGCAGATCATGTTCATCCTCTTCATATTCATCCTCGTCATTGGCATCCGAGACGAGACTGAATGCACCGCAGGCTGTTGCAGGTTGACACCACAGTCACAACCAAATAGATCCATTCCAGCGTCGGATTACTCAGTTTGGTTGTGCCGAGTTCTTGCATGCTTTTTCTTTGGTAATCGTCACTTGGATACATCCCAACGTCTCGTGGTTGTGCACCGACTTGTGTTCAAGCTGACCCTGCCACAAGCAATCGACAAACGGAAAATGAGACGCTCTCTGCTGGGCCATATCGGTTTCCGGAGTAGCCTTTTTTTTCATTGTCAGTCGCTTGTGCCAGTATCAGCGTGAGCCGGAAACCAACTTCAATTCGCCATGGCATTCCGGTTGCCTAGTCCTCGAACACGTGACATGGTCGACTTCCAGCGCAATCTTCGCAAACCTGGGTGTATCAGTCGTCATCGCCAAGATACAGTTGCATTGATTGGCTGCTGGACCAAATGATGAAATCCAACAAGTGGATGAATTCTATCAATTCATCCATGCATCTATCATCATGATGAACTTGGAGCCACCGATTCATCCAACCTATGTCAACGGACATCTGCCAATAATCAGAACGTGCTCCGGATTGGAACTGTCTTCGACTAGGACTAAGTGCAGGCGAGTTCAATCCCGTTGTTGCGAACTGTCCTGACCGGAATCCAAAAGCATGAGGCACAACGCCACCGTGCGAACAACAGAGTTGCACCTCGTGATTCACTCGCATGTTCCCTGCACAGCTCGCGCATGTTCTCACCACAGTATTCATACTGGGTCTTGACCAACAACGAAGTCATCTTTTTGTGCATTCTTTCAGGCAAGGTGGTGTCTTTCACCTGTGTTGTCGCTTGCGCTTAGGTCTGCTGATTACTCAGTCGCCAAGATCACACTGGTCTTGGAAGCAGAGTCGCTGTAGAATGTCTTTCCACCAAGTTCGTTCGTGTTGTCGAACAAATCACTTGGGTGGGAATCCTCCATACGCTTCAAAGAATTGACTCACCTTCTCGGTGTGTGCTTTGACGGCATGAATTCACTCTCATCCACCTTGAATGGTTGATTAGTGCTCGGCTCTTCACTTTTTTTCCATTCGCGGACAACAATCTCTTGAGGGAATTGCTGTTGTTGATGATGATGATAGGGAAGCTTGATCAAGATATCAGTTCTCCCATCTTGATGGATCAAATCGTATGCAGAGAGTGGACTCCCGCGTCACATCTCATTTCCGCAACTTGGAATCACATGG
Source organism: Paralagenidium karlingii (assembly GCA_027475765.1). Taxonomy (NCBI): domain Eukaryota; phylum Oomycota; class Peronosporomycetes; genus Paralagenidium; species Paralagenidium karlingii. The sequence continues at coordinate 73,082 of JAMFLO010000145.1, read as the reverse complement.
GTTTCCATTTCGTCCATGTAAACAAGAGTGGTGTGGTATTGATCGTCATGTTCCATCCTATCTTTCAATCTTTCTGCTTTCCACAACTGCAAGTCCTTCGCATTGCACGTGATATAGGTTGGGTTTTGGTCGTGCATTTCATCATTCACCTTAGCCACTGATCGCACTTTCGATTTCCATTTTCGACAATAGAACCATCGTTCCCTATCAAACCGCTCAGTGCCTGTACGCTCTCACACTCTCTGGAAAGATCTCCGTGCCTTTCCCGCTTCTTCACTCCAAAATCCGTCCCAAAACCATCCTCCGGCAACCACTTCCAGCAGATGTTATGTTCATTCATATCCGTTACTGAGAGAGCAGATCCTCACGACATGACAAGATTGGTCTGAATGAAGTGCCGCACGCTCTCAATGCCTGCACTCGAGATGCAGAGTTTAAAGTGAATGGGATCGGTCCACGTGAGCACTTTCTGGTCCTGTGCAAAGTCTCGAACTTGCTCAAACTCTTCTTTCGAATTGAAGCCGTCGAACAAAAGCCCTTCCACAAACTGCACGCGGTTGCGCTCCCGTTCCCAGAGATAGATCTGATCTGCGATGTTCTCCGGAATGACCGGGTTGTTCGCGCGCATCTTGGGATGAACATGTTTCATGAGAAAATCGTAGATTTGCTGGGCCGAGATACCGTGAATCAGCGCCGAGCGAAGACTCTCTCGTGTGATGAACCCGATTGCAAGGTTGGGTAGGCGAGCCTACGCAGTTTAGCCAGTCACGTCAGTATAATCCCATCAAAGAGCCAACAGCCACCGCACCATCAAGAGTCTTACCACGATATCAACAAACACGCTGAGCATCGCGACGTGAAGTGTCGACGTTGTGTACGCGTAAACCTTGAAGTTGGTCTCAACCACAATCATGAGCTGGGAGCCAACATCGACCGACGGAGCATAGCGCGGGTCCATGTGGGACTTTTCGCCAGATCGTACACTCGAAAACGAACTGGTCAGATGGACATTCGATCGCTTTTGGCCCGTTGACCCGCCAAAGATGAGGTTCACAGCCAGACTTGTCGTGTAAAAGATCTTGGACGAAGTCCGTTTGCGATATAACAGACCAAAATCGACGAAATCGGTTAGTAACAGCTGCTGCGTGGGCGTCAAACTGTCCTTGCTGTAGCATGCGTTGCTTTGGCAATAGCTCATCTGCAATAGGAACTGCAATATGTCTTCTTTCTTGAGCGTTTTCGTCTGGTCCAGTGTCTTGATGTACTCGAGCATGAAGATCCACATCTGTACGTGAATGTCTTTAAGCATGAACTCATAACCTGTGTCTGTAATGTGAAGAGAACGTTTGTCGACGCCCTGTTGCATCAGTTTTGTGCGTAGCAGAATGTCGACCACCGACGAAGGTGGTTCTTGAACCGCAGTGGAGCCCACCTGCATTCCGTCATATCATGGTCACACACTCAGCTCATCATCCAGGCACAGCATGTAAAGCAGGCACCAACCAACCATAAAGTGAAGCACCGAGTCCCATCGCGCGCGGGCATAGTGCTCAAGGTCCCGAGGCATGAAAATCTCGTCCTTTGGCACTTTTGCTTCGACGGGGTCGCACGAAGTCCATGGGGTGCCACCCAAAGCACTTAATGCTTGCTGATTCCACAAAATCCTTAAGATCAGTTGTGAGACCACCTCATTCGCAGTGAACTTACGCGAAGCCGCGTCTGGAAGCCTGGATGCAGCTGAAAGGACTCGTCCGATAGTCGCACAAACACGCGAAGTCCTATCAACTACACGCCACATCCAACAACGAACGATTAGCTCCTCCAACAAGAGACAGCCAGAAAACATATTGCTCACTTTCTTGAGCGCATGGTGGAATTGAGGCGGCAGTTTGGTTTGTCCATTGGACAGAAAGTCATTGTCATCGGTGGGGATGCCATTGATCCATCCTTCGAGCATGCGCTGGTCGAACGCCGTGTCAAAGCACAGCAGTCGCATGACAAACTGCTGCGCCAGTGCAGGAAGCGCCTGGAACACTGCTTGACAGGCCCATGGATCCTGGTACAAGCCCTCCAGCGTCTTGTTCGGCAGTGTCTCCAAGAACTCGAAGGCATCCATGTTGGCTTTGGTCAATCCGGACACCGGTCGAATTTTAACCAATCAGCGTCCACCACGGACGAACCCAAATGATGAATGCGCAAGACCAACTTGACCTGACCAACGACGAGTCGTATGAGGTCCAGATGGACGGCAACTACACGGTGCGTCCGCTCAAGCCGATGACGCTGGACGAAGTGGCGCTGCATAATCGCACGGAGGACTGCTGGATCATCTTTGGACCTGAGGACCGTGCGCTGGTCTACGACGTCACCAATTACTTGGACAACCACCCAGGCGGCCACGACATGATCCTGCAAGTGGCCGGCCAGAACGCAACCGACTGGTTTGATCGCGTCGGCCACTCGCATTTTGCGCGTCAGCTCATGCGGCTGTTTGCGATCGGCATCATCGTGCCAGAGGCCGTCGTGGAGGTGGACGCGTCACAACCAAGCACCGAGTCTTCTGACAAGTTGCTGTTGGCCGACGGCCAGCGAGAGCCCATTCACTTTCATCAGCACGCGGCCAACCGAAGCTTTGACTTTCGACGCGGTGATTACTTGTTGTTTGTGACGATTCCGGTGTTTCTGGTGCTCTTTGGCGGCATTTTCTGGCAGTCTCGACGAAGCCGAATGGCCCAACAACGCACCAAACTGGACAAGGCGAAAGCGCCAATGAAGAGCAACGGAAGAAGATGATCATGGTGGGGAGTGTAGTGGGTGATACGTTTAATCGTTTGAAATAGAAATGTTGTCTCTGTGTGACGCATGCGCTACATTGCCGTCTCCTCAACTTCCTCAACATAGTCCATTGGACATGCACGGCAGAGCGGAAGGTATGGGACTGCGAGCAAATGTATTCCGAATGTTGCTCCAACGCGTGACCAAGCCAACTCTGTCAAGAAGATTTGCGCACAAGATGACGCGCCGCGATCTGCATCACACGCGGGTGACGGCCCAGAGCCTCGCAGAGCTCTTTGAGTCCACGGCGGACCAGCCCGCTGTGCCTTTCAATGTTCCCAAGCTGCTGACGCAAAGGTTTGTTCTGGACCCGAAAGCCAGCTCTGACACGTTGCGCGAGAACCGCCGACTGTTTCTGCTCGATCTGGACTCGTGGACGCTTCTCAACCACGGTATGTGCGGAGCGACCACTGCCTACGCCATGCAAGTGGCCAATGCCTGGCGAGAGTTTTCCGAACGACAGCCCTGCATGTTTTACGACCGCCAGTTGCTGCCGTTGGTAGTCCAATCCATCAAGTCGCTAGCCAAGTTTCTGCACATTGCAGACCCGCAAGAGCTCGTGATGGTGGCCAACGCGACGTCTGGCGTCGACGCGGTGATCGAGTCGGTTGTGACCCACTCAACGAAGAGGAACAAGGATCGAGTGCCCACAGTGCTCTGCTTCAGCACGCGGTACGAGCCAGTGGCCAAATTGCTGGTGGCGCTGGAGCAACAAGAACGAATTCGCGTCGTGGAACAGCAAGTGAGCTTTCAGGAATCGCTCGACGACGAGACGATACTGCAGCACTTTGATCAGACGCTCACCCGGTTCTCTCAAGAAGAAGAGGTGTGTGATTTGGTGGTGGTAGACCACGTCACCTCGGCAACAGGAGTGCTTTTGCCGGTGGAGCAGATCGTGCATCGTTGCCACGCACATGGCATTCCAGTTCTCGTCGATGGCGCGCATGGACTTCTCAACTTGGATTTGAACTTGGATGCCATGGGCGCCGACTTCTATGTCGGGAACTGCCACAAATGGTTTGGGTCGCCCAAGGGAGCCGCGTTTGTCCATGCCAGCAAGAGATCGACGGTCGTGAATCCACCGGTGCAAGTGCGTCCACAAGTGGTTTCCCATGGATACTTTGAAGGATTTCAGAATGCTTTTCTGTTCACCGGGCTTCAGGACTACTCACCGTGGCTCTCCATGCCGCAGTGCACCGAGTTTTGGGATTACCAGGGGGTAGCGGCAACCAGAAAGTACATGCATCAGTTGACGCAGGACGCCACTGAGTTGCTTTACGATCGATGGAACATGCAGTACGAGCTGGATGAAGCCAGAAAGTTTCCGATTCCCAAACGCAACGCCATGCGGTTGGTTAAACTACCAGACAGGGCATTTTGTGTAAGCCAGCAGAAGCGATCCGCAACGGTCGAAGACACACTTCGTGCACAGGACATCTTGCACCATCGTCATCGCATCGAAGTGCCAGTTCGATGCGTTGACGGCCAGCTCTTTGTGCGCATTTCGGCCCATGTCTACAACGTGCTGGAAGACTACGAACGGCTCGCCACGGCGGTGCTTGATGAGGTCAAATCGTGAGTATATTGAGTCGCACCTTCGCAAATTGATAGGATCCCAACACTTTGTAAGGATACCAGTGAATGACCTTTGGGGCTTTTCTGGCCATGACGACGACCCGTTGTCGATGGCTGCTTGGACTGGTTCTCGCTTGCACTTTGGGTGGCATCGCTGTGAGAAGCGCGTCTTGGGCCGACGATCCGCTTTCGTTTGGTCGAAAGCCCGTGGCAACAATCCATCTCGTGCAACCTGGCTCTCCTGGCAGCGTCGACGTACTGCTCGCGTGGAAGGCTGAGGAAAAGGCGATCCACGATCCAAATGCAATCAGCGCTCCAGAAGGAGGAGACTCCATCACAGCATACGAAGCTCAGTATGCGATAGCGGGGACCAGCGACTGGAAAGTCGTTTCTATGTCACTCACTGGCACGTTTTCGCCGCAGCAGTCAGATCTTCATGAGAAACAGATTGTCAAAACGCGAGCAGATGCCAATCAGATCATCAACGACGGATTCTTCCGTTTGACTTTTTCGTATGCCAATAAAAGCGTATTGGATGTGCATCAGCGCACGGTCACCCCAGCGATTCCATTTGACGCTTCCGAGGTACAAGTGAAGGCAGCGCTGGAGACCATTGAGACTATTTCCAACGTCCAAGTCTTTCGCAACGGACCTGATGCTCAAGGAGGCTACGAGTGGACAATCTTGTTTGACCCTCAAAGTCGTACTGATCCATTGGACCACGGCAAACTTCCTCTTCTCGTTGTTCACTCCGAGTCCATTTCCGCACTATGGTCAGGACCAGGGCCCCAGGTGGCCGTGTTCATGGCTCGTGAAGGAGACCTCGATCGTGTCATGTGCGAAAGCACTTGCCAATGCATGGTGAGCAATTTGGCAAGCTCCACATGGTATGTTTTTCGCGTTCGTGCGCTGTATGAAAGACGAGGACCGGGCGAATGGAGTCTCGTGACGGATCAGCTTCGCACTCTGGACATTGGTGAGGCCCTTGTTGTCTTGCATGCGAGTCTCACGGAACTCAGCAGACTGACTCGATCTCAGACCCGCCACAGGCTCCTTTAGTTCCTGAATTCGTAAGCGCCAGCGCCAACCACATCACCTTCAAATGGAAAACCCACGTCGGTGCCTCGCACGCCGAGTCTTTTCCGATTCTTTCATTCAAAGTCCAGCAAAAATGTGAACCAAACGTCGTGTGGTCGACTGTTCGTGAAAGTCTTGACCCAACTCCGTTGTGGACCTTTGCATCGTCAGCGTCTGTTGCTCCAAACACTTCGTGCAGGTATCATTGACTCGTACATCCACAGAATATGCTCGATTGCTGTGATCCAACCAATTGATTGCACGCAATAGATTCCGAGTTCAAGCCAGAAATGCAAACGGAATGGGTCCGTTCAGCGCTCACTCGCCGTCGTTTCGAACTCTATCAGCGGCGCCACTCTCACCGCTCTCAGTCAGTGTAAAGGTCGACCCCACGACAAGCAGACTGAACAGTTTGAGCTGGACATCACCAGCGGATAACGGTGGAGCACAGATTCTGAATTATGAAGTGCAGTATCGCTCTCTCACGTCATCGACGTGGCTGAAGGTGAGATAGAAACCATTGGGAGGTTTCAGCAATCTTTGGTGATGACCGGTTCATGCAAGCAGTTGGCGAAGAGTAGCATTGACACCGTTGGTCTTCAAGTTGTGTTGAACGAACCATTCCAGTCGTACACAAGATACGTGTTCCGCGTTCGAGCCATCAATGTCATTGGTGCAAGTGACTGGACGATTTCACCCGAAGTGCTGTCTCCTTTCATCCCAGAGGAGAATCCAATGGTTGTGGCGGGTTCTGTAACAGCGGATCAGAGTCGCGCGATTCTCCAGAGTGCTAGCGGCAACATGCCTGCCAATTATGGTGATATCAAGTACGTCAACGGCATCGGAGGGGGAGGTACAAGTCAGGGCAATGGACAGGTGAGTTGTGTTCTATTGGAAGTAATTGTCTTAGAGTTGGTCGAAGCCAATTATCGTCTACTTCATGTATAGGACGGCCTTGTGATCATTATCCCCGTGACTTTGGCGAGCACGCACCTGCATGAACAACTCTTTTTCTTCACGGGTCACGTCCAGGTTGATCTTGGGCCCCACGCTGGATGTGGTGTCCTCACGCTGGATGTGGTGTCCTCACGGGTCTCATCGTTTCTTTGCTTGACGATAGAAATACGTCGTTCCATCAGATCAAGCCATGCGAATAAAGTACTTGGATGTTTACGCGTGGGGGGCGGGTGGCGGAAGCGGTGGCAAAAGCTCATTCACGAACGGTGGTGGTGGAGCATTTGCTCGTTCGTTTTTCACGGTGTCTGCCGGTGATGTAGTAGAAATCCTCGTAGGTGGCGGTGGCCAAGGATATACAAATGGTGGGATGGGAGGATACAATGGAGGAGGCAACGGCGGTAAAGGAGCCTTTCGAGGCGGAGGTGGAGGTGGAATGTCGGAGATTCGAATCAACTCGAAGACAGTGCTAATTGCTGCCGGAGGAGGTGGAGGGGGTTCCACAGACTACTGTTGCGCCCATGGTGGCGGAGGCGGCGGCGCATACGGAGAGAACGGACTTGCGCCAAATGCAACGTCCATTCCTCTTGATAATCGAGTGACGGGGATCCCGAGGGATGAGTACCATTCCAGTTTTGTTGAAGGAGATGTGCGCGATTTCGAAGGGCTTCCGGCACGACATCAGGTGGAGTCGTTGTCTTACAGATGCCTTTGTTTGAGCGACTATGCCGACTGGCCCTTTTCTATTCTGTGCAGCATTTGGATTATGGGTTTGCACCTGCAGCCGACTACAGTGTGCTTGCAACCGGGGGCCAGGGGGCGTCGAATGTGTCTGCTGGGCAGCCAGGGCAAGCAAGTTCGTATGCGTTCTCGCGGTTCGGCAAGGCGTTGCCTCTCGAGATGAATCCAATCACCACTGTTGTCAATGTTTTCGCCGATTTGTCGGCTTTCAAGGCGACGGGAGGGAGACGAAACCTGGGGGGCCATGGTCAAGACGGCAAGGATTGTGGAGGAGGCGGTGGGGCGGGGTATTATGGTGGTGGAGGCGGAGGAGCTGGTGTTGATGGTGGTGGAGGTGGTGGAGGCTCCAGCTTTGTCTCATTTGTGGATGTGTACAACGGTGGCGATGGTGCATCGGGTCCTTCCGATGCTCTGCAGAACCTAGCGCTGCTGTCACTTGACTCCAGAACGTTGCTGGTGCAGTGGGAAGCTCCTCATTTTGGATTCACCCAGGAAGTGCTCAGCTTTGCGCTTGAAATGGCCAACGGGTCTGCGAATGAAGACTTCCGTGTCATCTCTGTGTTGCCTCCTCAGCAGTACAACTACACGGTCAAGAACTTACAACCCGTGCAATGGTATCGATTGCGGCTTAAATTGTTGAATCGAGAGAGTAGTGGGGCGTACAGCGCTATCAAGTCCATTCTGTAAGTCTGGAAGCAGTTTTGGGTCGTTTGCACATGGCTTGTCTCACTGGTGGAATGATGCAGGATGCCAGCGGATGCAGTCAATACTTGGCGACGCATCACTGCCCGCATCTTTTCAGAAGAAGGCACTCGTGCAGGTCTCCGATCCACCGATGTGCCTTCCTCCACTGTTCGATCCCTTCCATCTGCTCGACGAGGTCATTCGCTGTCAGTCATTGGCAGCTTTATGTTTCTCTTTGGCGGATACTCGAGTGGGTATGAGTGTCTTCGAGCGGCTAAAGACGAGTGCACCAACGACAGAGGGGTCAACAATGAGTTGTGGCGATTTGATGTACGCACGGAGATGTGGATGGAGATCCAACCCGTCAACGACATTTTGCCACCAGCGCGAGAGAAGCACTCAGCAGCTGTGATTGCAGGGCGACTTCTGGTGTTTGGCGGTCGCAATCAGGATCCATTGGACGCGAAGGCGTCTCTTAGTGGTATGCTCTTGGTTTTCTTTTTGGGTTCCTGTTGGTTTTGGGCTCATTGGGTGTGACTGTTTGCTGGGAACAGACTTGTGGGAAATGAATCCAACTACCACCTTCACGACTTCTTTAAAGAACCTGCAGACCAATCTGCCCATTCAACCTGGCAAAGAGCTCTTCACCGTTGGTGCTGTCACCGAACCAAGCGACCAGTGTGTTGCTCAGATGCGAGTTCACGTGAATTTCACCCACTCCTGTCTGCAGCACCTCAGGATTCAGCTTTTGGGCCCTGGACCATCGACGTTTCCGTATCGGATGCACAACACCGAGGCGGTGGTCAGTCCACAAGCAGAAGTGACTTGGTCTGATACTGCAGGGTTTCAACCAGGAAACCACCGCGTCAACCCATCGATCCCAAGCGCTCGTTCTTTTCCCGTGACGTTGTTTGAGCAGCAGTTTGCCACCGACCCGAGTTGTCTCACTGGCAGCCGAACGTTGACGTTTGCGATGGAGGCGCCTCGGAGCTTTTCGTCAACTCATTTCCCTGTCGACGGAGCGACCAAACCCCTCGAGTCGCTCAAAGTGTTCTATAACCTTCCTGCCAACGGAGGATGGACGTTGATGGTGGCGGATACTGTTGGTGACGCCAATATTGGGACCAGCGGATCCCTGGATGCCTGGGACATCGAGTTCACGCTGCAACCTTGTGTGCCCACGTTCACGTGGACCAATCTCGCAGCGAATGTGGTTGGATCAAAGCCAAGTGCTCGCTATCAGCACGTGGCGTTCACCTATCAAAACAGCATGTTCATCTATGGCGGAAGAAACGACGTGGATTTGTCGCAAGAAGTATACCGTTTTGACTACATTCCGTCAACTGCCAGCGGCGTGGCGAGTTCTGGTCAGTGGGTCAAGTTGTGGGCTCTCAGCTCCGACAACTCACGGCCATTTCTGACTTCCTTCGGTTCGCTCAAGACGCTGATCACGCCGTTCCATCTGCTCGCGCTCGGCAATACTCCTGCACCTCACCAACGCGCATCGCATATCGAATTGTACCAGAAGAAGGTTCACGAACAGCTTAAGTCCTGGACAAGAGTCGACTTCGAAGATGTCGACCAGCTCCTGGCGGCTGCACCACTGGACTTTGACGGAAGTTTTGAGCACCACCATCTCATGTTTTCTCAAACGTCGGGGTATGGCGCCATCCCACAAGCACGGTCGTTTGCAGGTGCAGCGTACTTTGAGGATAACCTCCATCCTCCGCGAATCTTTCTTTTTGGCGGGTGAGTGGATGGATGAATTCGCAGCTCGGTGAGTTGCAAAGCGGGCTGGTGACGTCTAATACGAACGCGATATGGCATGTGGATGAGACAGTCAGGACGACACAACGCTGCTGGGCGATTGGTGGGAGCTGCAACTCGGCAATCTAGCGCAGCAAAAGCAACAGCATTTGCGCGAAATGGAACAGAAACGGCGAGATATCTGCAATTGGCGATTGAACAACGACTTGTTTCAGCAGATGTGGGGAGTGTCGTGTGGAAGCTCTACCGACTTGGCTTCCTGTGACGTCTCCGCCCCTCTCCTGTACGCCTGGTGCACTGGCGCGTACCAAACCATGTGAAGAACTATTCAATGCCACTCGTATTCCACTTGCTTGAGTTCTAAATGGACGCCTCGTTGCTCATAAACCTGTCGGAGCATCGCCAGCACATTGTCGGTGACTTGCTCTGCTTGGTCTGGAGGAAGATACTCGTCACCCACTGACTTCGCGATCGTAATGAGCAGTGGAGTATCAACTTCGGTCTCGAGTGCTCTCCTCAGCGTCTCGAGCTGTTGCTGGATCTCGTCCATCGAGCTCTCGTGGGACGGAAGATCTGCGCAGGGACCTGCCCACCACACCAGCGCTCGTTGCCTGTCGTCCATGGCGCGCAGCATGTCATAAAACTGCTTGAGGAGCGCTTGGCCTTCTTCTTGACGGTACAACTGGAGCAACGGACTCATTTCCTCGCAAAAGATGTCCGAATCTCTCACGTGGAACACCTGCTGCGTTTCCAGTCGCTTCATTTCTTGAACAAACGTGCGCCTTTGCTGTACGCGTTGGGAAATCGACAGCCCATTCTGCAGATCCTACGGTCAGATGGCCAGCGTCGTCGGGAGTTCATGTCAGCGAGGGTACCGCGAAGAACTGTTTTGGCGGATGCCATTCACCTTGTACTTCATCCCGGTGAACACTTTAGTCAGAATGGCGCAATATTCGTCTCCTTTTGGTCCACATGCAGCGGTGAAGTCTGTGGAGAAACAGCATCCACACCGTCAATTTCAAAGGACAGAGACCATCGAAAAACCACGAGCGAAGCAAGCGACTGGAGTGGGTGAAAGACCTCGAAGAAACGGATTCCATGTGGAGAAATAGTCCAAATCGATGTCCAGCACAAACGGCTGGCCATGAAAACCAAAGGAGAGAGCAGCTTTGTGATCGTTGTCCGTCGCATGGAGTTCTCGAACTTGGAAGCGCAGCGTTTTGCAGCCTTTTGGGTCGATTTCGCTCGAAGGGACATAGAGATCTTCGTCGATGAAGTACAGTTCGTCGCAGTTGACACGAAGGCAGTCTGAGCAAAAAGAGAAGAGAATCAGATGAGGCGGATCAGCAAAGTTGCCGAACCAATCCCAAACTGCGCTCGCTCTTACGGGAGTTTTGGTGACGGCCCACCCGCATTAAGTGATCGCCGACCGCAAACTGAGTGGCCCACGACGGTTTGACCCACGTCAAGGTCGAAATGTGGCCTGCAAACACTTGCGGAAGCAGAAACTCGGCGATTCCTTCGTCCAACGAGACCGCGACTTCAGCCAGCAGAAGCACCCAAAACATACACTCGCAGAGCCAATCGACCCACCTGATTCCGACTGCTCCAGCACCTCGTAGAGCTCCGAAGGCTCAAAGACGACGTCACAGGGCAACGTACTGGGGAAACTCAAGTCAGGATGCGCATCGACATGCACAACATGAACATCCGAAAACGGCAGTCTCCGTTGGCGAATCGCCTGAGCAGATCACAGTCGGATCAGGATCAGGATCAGGATCAGAATCAGAATCAGAAGGTGAGCTGCGCAAAACAATTCGGCGAATGCCAACGCCACTTCACCAAATGGAAGTCTTCCAAGATGTGGTGATGATCGTCCACAATCACCACCGTAATGGTGGGCATTGAATCCTGTGCAAATGATAGTTCTTTGAAAATGGATGCAAGCCATTGAACATCACTATACATTTCACCTGCTATTTTCTATACACCTGTCAGATTCGCCACAACTACCATGGACGTCATATCCCCAGGTTGTGATGAAGCATGCACATGAAGCAGCTTGTTGTGGGTGCCACTAATCTTGTTATCAGATTAACGATAATACATTCCATCCCTCTCTCTCCGTCCGTTCCTCCCAAAGGAGTTCACACTGGTGCTGTGGGCGGTACCAGGTCACACAAGAGAACAGATCAACTCCCAACTCACACCCGATCGGCTGCGTTGTCCGAGGAATACTCGACGTAGTCAGCTTGCCCACCTTCTGCATTTTGGGGCACCTTGGCGTCGTCGTCGCCTGGTTCGGCGCCCTCTGGTGGCGCCAGACCAATGCACGAAATGGCGCAGCAGATGAAGCACAGAATCAACCCAGCCTAATGTGTCCCAAGGAGGTAGGCACACAACAGCACAAAATGGTCAGTACACAACAACAACAACAACAGCGCCCCACAACAACAAGAAGGCGCCGCTCACAATGATGAACCACGGCAAAAGCACGTAGAATGCCGAAAAATCGCCAGTTTGTAGGCGGGACGCGAGGATGAAAAACGGCGAAGTGACGGCGAGAATGAGCAGAATGGAGCACAGCATGTCGCTGCGAGGATACTTGGCATGTTCTTCCTCGTCTTCGCGGTGAGTCGAGTCACGAGCATACGCATCGTGGGTTGGCATGTGCTGCTGGGAGGAGTTTCTATTCTGTTGCTTCTTGAGGCTTCTGCGGTACTTGATGATCTGTTCATCGCCAACAACTGAGTTTCATGCGTCTTCTCCACCATCCTTTGTCTCAATTCAACCTACCGGCTTCGTCAAATAGTAGCCAATGTAGCACCAGAGCGGAACGAACACGACCCACCAACTGCAGCCGATGGTTCCATCAACCTTCAACCCCACCAGAACCGTCTGAACAATGCGCGACGCGATCAACAGCAATTTCACAAAAACAGCAGCCACCAAAAGACGCTGGTTGTTCTGAATGTTCTCAGTCGTTGACATGCCGGCGCCTTTGCTCTCTTTGATGAGCATCGCATAGGCGAAACCTCCTGCGACCAGCGTCTCAAAGAAGTTGAGGCCGTCATAGACAAAATACGGGATAAAGACTTCAATGAGCGACCACGAAGGGACGTCGCCGTTGAGCTTCATGGCCAAGAAGATCTGAAGCACCAACACCAGTAGAGACTTGAGGAAGTAGTAGCTGAGCAGCAAAACACCCGCATGAGAGAGGTCAACATCGCATCCGACAGCGCCCAGACAGGAAACAACCACGCGTCACCAACGATCACGACGTACATTTTGAGCACCGTCGGCTTGGTGCGGTTGGTTTCGTCGTCATGTAGACTCTCGGACGTGAGCAAAGAGCAGCCGAGACAACAATAGTAAATGGAGTCCACGACCCACAGCGGAATGAACACTACCGCCCAGTTCCACGACACGATGTTGTCGATGCGCAGGCACCAAAAGACTGGACAGCGCATCAGTTCCGTTCAGTTCGACTGTGACAGATAGACACGAGAAGCTCAAAGTACACAACTCACTTGGAATGAGCAGCAAAAAGCCGAACAACAGGGTCACAATCATAATCAGAATGAATTTGCCCTTTGGACCAAACGCGCCAAGCGAGCGGAACAGCGCCGCCGACATTTCTTCTGGTCCCATGCTGCCAAAGTTCTCCATGAGCTTGACACCATCTTCGCCCGCTCTGTTTTGGTGTATCCTCTGGTCAGTTGGCCCGTCCGACCGACAAATCAGTTGGCGGGTGCAACAGCCAAAAACGCCCCACGTACTGGTCGTAGACTTCTCGCTTCTGAGGGTCCGAGAGCACGTCGTAGGCCTTTTTCATCTGGGTAAACTGTGTAGATGTCGGGTGTCAAATGTTCACGTCAGTCATCGGTTCGGTTCCGTCTTGGTCCTCCACACCCTTGTGCGCCAAGAGCACCGACCGTACCTCTTCCTGCGCTTCGGGCGTGTTGCCGCGCTTGTCTGGATGCAACTGCAGCGCCTTCTTGCGATAGGCCCTCTTGATCATCTCGGGCGTCGCATCCGGCTCGATGCCCATGAGATCATAATACTCGGTCGAACGCACTTTCTTCTTGGTCATCGCCTTCCTCCTTTAGCCTTCGACCTTCTTTCTTTCTTTCCCAACTGGACCGGATCAACAACACCACTACACCCACCGCCAACAACCTACTCTCACTAGACAGGAACACAAAAAGGATTCCACCCGACTAAGTGCGAAAACGCTGGACTGAACTGCCCACAACCACTCTGTTTCCTGTGTTTACCATCGGCCACTAAGTGACCCAAAGCATTGAATCCCCTGCCATCATCATCCATTTGCTTGGGTCGCAGTGGCGCAACGTGTGTCCCAGCACGTGACAACCATGATGAAGAAGAGTGTGGTCAAGAACCGCGCGCCGGCGCCCATTCAAATCACCGCGGAGCAGATTCTCCGCGAAGCCCAGGATCGCAAAGAAGAAGGCATCAAGGCCCCGCGTCGTCGCATCACCGATGCCGAAGAGCTCAACGAATATCGCATGACCAAGCGCAAGGCGTTTGAAGACGAGATTCGACGCCAACGACACCACATCGGCACGTGGATGAAATACGCCCAATGGGAAGAAAGCCAACACGAGTTTAAGCGCGCTCGCAGCATTTTTGAACGCGCGCTGGATGTGGATTACAAGAACCCGAGCATTTGGCTCAAATACGCGGAAATGGAAATGAAACACAAGTTCATCAACCACGCGCGCAATGTGTGGGACCGAGCGGTCACGTTGCTTCCTCGGGTGAACCAGTTCTGGTACAAGTACGCGTTCATGGAGGAAATGGTGCAGAACCTCGACAATGCGCGACGCGTCTTTGAGCGATGGATGGAATGGCAGCCCGATGACCAGGCCTGGTACTCGTATATCAAACTGGAGCTGAGAGCCAACGAGATTGACCGCGCACGAAACCTTTATGAGCGGTATGTAGTGTGCCATCCAGCCGAACGATCGTATCTCAAGTATGCGAGATGGGAAGAAAAGCACCAGCATCAATTGGCTCTGGCGAGAGCCATCTATGAACGCGCCATGGAAGAACTGCGTGATGACGAGCGAAGCGAGAAGCTGTATACTGAGTTTGCGGCATTTGAGGAACGATGCCGAGAGTTTGAACGTGCACGGGCCATCTACAAATTCGCGCTGGACCGTCTTTCCAAGGAAGAAGCGCCTGCGCTGTACAACGCATTCATTGCCTTTGAGAAGCAGCATGGCGACCGCAAACGTATCGAGGACGTGGTGATCGCCAAGCGCCGTGTGCTCTATGAGAAGCAGGTGACGTCGAATCCTCTGGACTATGACTCCTGGCTCGACTACATCAAACTCGAAGAAGGGGAGGCAACGTTGAACGAGTCATTTGGTATCGTGCGGGAGGTCTATGAGCGTGCGATCAGCAATGTGCCACCGCTTCAAGAGAAAAAGTACTGGCGAAGGTACATTTATCTCTGGATCAAGTACGCCCTGTTTGAAGAACTCATGGCCGACGATCTGGAGCGGTGCCGTCAAGTGTACCAGACGTGTCTCAAACTCATTCCGCATGAGAAGTTCACATTTGCTAAGATCTGGTTGTTGTTTGCTAAGTTTTTGATCCGCCAGCGAGATTTGAAGGCTGCCAGACAGCTGCTGGGCCAGAGTCTCGGTCGCTGCCCCAAACGCAAGCTATTCAAGTCGTACATTGAGTTGGAGTTGATGATGGGCGAAGTGGAGCGCGCGCGAACGCTGTACGAAAAATTCGTGCTGTTTGACCCACAGAATTGCGAAACCTGGCAGAAATACGCGCAACTAGAGCGCAACGTGGGCGAAATCGACCGTGCACGCGCCATTTACGAACTGGCCGTGAACCAGAGTGTATTGGACATGCCCGAAGTCATGTGGAAAGCGTATATCGACTTTGAAATCGAGAACGAACAAGTGGAAGCAACGCGGATCCTCTACGAGCGGCTGCTCGAGCGCACCAAACACGTCAAAGTGTGGATCAGTTTTGCACAGTTTGAGGGCAAATACGGCAATGACGGCGAACCGGATCTGCAAGCGGCTCGAGAGGTGTTTGAGCGGGCGCTGCGGTATCTCAAGCAGGAAGGCAAGAACGAGGAACGCGTGCTATTGTTGGAGACTTGGCTGGTGTTTGAGGAAGCCAACGAGAAACCCGAGATGGTGACCAAGTTGAAGAAGATGATGCCACGAAAAGTCACCAAGCAACGCATGGCGTATGCACAGGACGGGGTAAGTCAGAGGTTGCCGATCATTTTCTTGAGAACAAATGGGCTGGGGATGTTGACCGTTGTGTTGATACTGGTGATCAGACGGAACTGGGCATGGAGGAGTACACCGACTACCTCTTTCCAGACGACGAAAAGGCCCAATCCAATCTCAAACTGCTGCAAGCAGCCCAACTCTGGAAGAAAAAGCGAGCGCGCGAAGAGGAAGACCAACAACAAGCAACGAGTCCCAGCGCCGTGTCTCAAACATAAAAAGTGGTCCGAGGAGCTACTTCCTTTTAAAGTTAATATTACTCCACAATCGAATGGAACACTTGTCATGGCAGGCAAGGCATGGTCAACCTCTAAACCCAGTATCCCTGTGGGATTCGATGTGACAGTTGCCGCGTTTCTGGTTGTGGGAGGTGATTAGCTCAGGATCCATCTCACTCGGTCAAAAATCTAGGGCACAGACAGCCAAGCAAGATGCCGTCAGTTGGTCCGATGCGATTGCTCCACGCTGCTTCCTACAGCAAAGCGCAAGCGGCGCGGTTCTCGCGTGCGCTTTCGACAACGCTTAGCGTCGACAAGCGAAACCTCTCGTCGTCCAGTGTGCGGCCCCCACGACACAACCATTTGGACAAAGAGATCGGCATCGGCTCCATTCCTCTGGCGCCGGAGGAAGTGCTGGCAGAAAGCGAACTGGAAAAAGTGCTGCCCGAGTTCCAACAGGCGCTGAACCTGCTGTCGGGCGTCGACGAGAAGATGAAGAACCTCTCCAACACGAAACGTGCCGCGCTCGCTGTTCCACTTCTACAACGCACGGCTGACATTTGTCGCACCGCGATGGGCAAGCAGAGCGCGTACTTGCTAACTACCCTGCGGCATCTCTCGATGACGTATCTGTTGCAAGGAAACTACAAGTTGGCCAAGGCAGCCATGCGCGAGCGAGGAGAATTGATGCAATGGCCCATTACCGAGCAAGAGCGCATGTTGCGGTTGCTATTGCGGCAGAACAAGCCACGAGACGCCTTTGAGTGGTGCGAACAGGAAACGTTCCGTCAGATTACCCACGACGACACCATTCCGATGAAATGGAAACTCTATGAGCTGATCGGCAAGAGTCTGCGCGAGGGAGACGGCGGTTTGGATCTGGACGACCCCACATTCACGGAAGAGCTCGAGGTGCTGCGCAGCAAGAAGAAAGCTGTAGCCGAGACAGACAGCGACAAGAGCGAAGACAAACTGGCGCGCGAGATTCCGTACCTGTTGTCCCAGTACGCGTCACTGTGCCTCGTGTCCACTGGGTCCACGCTCGATAAGACCACGGAAGAGTTGTCGTCCAAACAGAAGAAGAGTCTGGACCAGGCGGAATTATTGTGGAAGGAAGCGCTCACCTGGGTCGAGAAGACTGCCAGTGAAGACACCGACGCCGAGCAAAAGGCCTCGGCGCTAGATGCCCCCTTTGAGGCTTGGGTACAGACCAATTTGGGCGAGCTGTTGCTGCGTCAAAAGAAGCAAGACGAAGCCATGGAATTATTAGGTCATGCGCTGCAGACCCAACAGCAACAAAAAGGAGGCAATGCGTTGGCCCTGTGCCGCGTGTTGGCCAAAATCGCAGAAGGATGTCATGTGGTTGGGCAAGCGGTGTCTAGCGAAGGATTGTTCACGACCGTGGTGGATTCCTACGCCAAGGAAGAGTTTTTGTCGCTCACGGACCGCGTAGAGTACGCCAAGACGCTACGTGCGTATGGTCGTTTGTTGCAGAACTGGGACAAACGGGAGGCCAACGGCAAGCAGAAGATCCAACAAGCGGAAGCCATTGAAAAGCAGATTCTGAGCGATTGCCAAAAGAACAATTGCCAATTGGCACTCGACCCAGCCTTTTATTTGCCTTTGTAGATGTACACGGCTACTCTGGTAATAACCTTGCTTGTTCTGGTAATAACTCCCCTTGTCCCAAAAGTAGCCTGTCATTCTCTCGCCTTTTGCTGATGGAAGAGGAGTACAAGCAATGGTTCCAGTTGATGGATGCACGCACACGTCGTCCATTGCGGCCAGTCCTCGTACCTGCAATTTCAACAATTTTGTCAAAGATATGTGCTGAAGATCTATATGAATCCGTGGACAAGGGGCGAGTGTCAGCGTTTTGCGGATGCGATCGAGTTGGAGGACCAAGTGGAGTGGCTTTGCAGGTTCAACCTGGTTGGAGGGAAACCAATGCATCTTTTTCCAACAAGATAGAAACAACTATTGATGATCTGTGGAGAACAGTCAAGAGTGCGATTCCTCCTGATTTGGAAACCTTAAAGGGCCACGTTGATCAGCTGCAGAAGAATGTATACGATGACTTCATGAAGCACATTGCATTCAGTTTTTTTCGTGAAATGAACAGCCCGGATGGATTCAGTCTGATGACTTCATCTTTGGTAGTGGATGCTCTCATGGTCAATCAGTACCAAGTTCAATCAGCTGCTAGACTTCGCCAAATGCTTCAGACATCGGCATCAAACCTGCAATCATGGAGAGGAAGGGAGTGGAGAGACTCTTGCTGCCTACCACCGAAAAGTTCAAGATCAGACCTCTTCAGAAGACCGCTGAGAATACCATCGGCCAATATGGTCCGTTGGATGCGAAAGAGACCATAATTCAAGCGGTTTCGCAGGTCGATCACGAATTGCGCATGTATACTCCGTTCTCCAAAGTATTTTCTGCAATTGATGGCGTGCTTGTGGTCCCAAAGAATCGTTTGGTTATCTACGTATAATCACCAGTGTCTACTGGGCACCCCATTAAGTATCATCGCCTGAAGCAAGTATACGAGGCTCTCATAAAGAAGGGGTTTGATGCCTATCAGCACATACTTCTGTTTATCGTATCCAATGACATCTATGACATTTTTGCCTTGCAAACCTACAAGAACGAGAACGGAACAAACCGCAAAACGGCCATCGACTTTCCAGTGCAGCAATGGGTTGGACACATTATCCCGCGAATGACACAAGCAACAACTTTGACCAAGCTTTGATGGATTCCTGCCAACTGCTCACAGACAAGTCTCGCAAAAGGCAACGGTTGTAAGTTTCGGGATGAGCGGCTATCGAGACTGGGAGTATCAGCAGGAATCGTTGCATTACTTGACTCGTGCCAACATGTGGTGGAACTCGAGCGTCATATCTTGCTCAATTGATTAACGTGTCAAGCATTGCGCCTCATTCCGAGTTCTGAAGCTTATAGGTTTGACCATGGAACAGGATCATTTTCGTATGCAGTGAAACCGAACAAACCATTCTCAACGACGATGCCTCACTATTTTTATACAACCAAATGCAAATGCTCGCTCCAAATGGCAATTCCAAAGGCAAAAGCCGTGAGCGCTATGAAGTCCGTAATAGCGGTCTCCTTCCTCGTCGCAATGATCTTGAGGGCGTTGACTGTCGAGTCGGTCTCGTGCCAGAAGTGCTAGATTACGATGCCAGTCATGCTGATGAAGACGACGTCGAGGACGAGGACGAGGACATGGATGACGAAGAAGCCGCCAAACTCGACAAACATCAGCGCCGGCATCGTCTAGCGCGGAAACTTGAGTTGATCCGCAAATTTCAGATCGCGCACTTGCACCAGCTGAAATCCTACCACATTGTGGACACGCTGTTCACATTTGTGATGGGCAACATGACATTCGTCAGTTGGGTGCTGGGTGGCGTGTACTACCACCGCCAGTGTGCCAAACCATTGGCTTCCTTTCTGGTGCTCATGGGCTTTTTGACGCCTTTTGCTGCCATGCTGCCCATTCTGCTTCGCCAGTGGTTTTATCTTCATCTCCGACTCAACTTGGTGTCGCTATGCATCTTCCTCATGAACTTCTTTTATGGTATCTGGCTACTGGTGGGCCAACAGTGGGCATTTGAGTCTTCGCCAGCCAACTGCGACGCCGATCTTTCCGAGGCCACCAACATATCGGTCTTTGTGCTCTACATGAGCACGGCGCTGTATGTGTGCAAAGTGCTCTGGTATCTGCTGCTGCGGGTCAAATACAAATACAAGGAGCTCTGTCTCTCATGCATCCGCGATCCATTTCCAAACGCGTACCGCCTCAACGACGAGGAAGTCGCTCGGCTTGAAGCCCAAGTGGACGGAGAAGACCAGGAGTCTTCCCCTTCACCGTCGGTGCAGCGCGCGAGGGCCGTCGGCATCAAATTCGAACTGTTTCACCACGAAAACTCCATCCGCGAAAGCCTCAGGAAACTGGCGTCGGTGGCGCCACGTCCCCATGTGCCCCATCTCTCAATTCCAACATCTGTTCAGAGCCAGCGTGCATTCGCCAAAGTGAAAGCTAAGTTTGTGGGGTCCAAATACGCCTGGACAGACGGCGTCGACTACTCGGCTGAGGTTATCAAGCAAGGAGTAGAAGACTCGGTGCTTTGAACAATTCATTTCTGTTATTGGCAAAGATAAATTGACACCTTTTTGCCTAAATTACGAATATAATCCGAGTTGCAACTTGTGAGACATGATTATCGAAGGTAACCATCAGTTATGCGAGGTAATATCAGCCGTTAGAAAATTCTCTTCTTGGCGGCTGCATTGGGTGCGCCATCGATAGAGCAGCCTTGCGAAGGAAAAGAGACGATGTCGTGGAAAGGGCGTTCCGTGGCGGTGCATGTGCTGTGGGCTCTCGCGCTAGTTCACACAGTCACACAGGTGGCCGCGACGCAAGTCGTGACGCAGAATCTCTACGGATTTCCCACGGGCCTGGGTGCGTAGCAGACCCGATCGCTACACTGCTAACGTGAACGTCACATATTGCTAAAAAGCCAAGTACCGATTTTTGTCGCAGCGTACTACATGTCGGTCAACATCGGGACATCGAAGCAAACAAGACCGGTTAGTCACAAGACGGACCCAGTCCACGATTACAGTTTGCGCCGGAGGTCGCGTCTCGTCACGTCTAACGCTTGGCTGTGCACAACGGTGCGCTACAGGACTCTGCTTTTCGGCTACTGGTGGACACAGGATCATCTAACACGGCTGTCGTGACAAGCGATTGTTGCGCATACATGAGCAACCCTTTGTTCACGTGTTCGGCTTCACCGACTTGCACTGCGTCGTCTCGAGGTGTCAACGTCAACTACGTCACTGGCTCGTGGAGGTAAGCGCCACATAAAGCCCACTTGTTGTGCGGATCCACAGCGAGTGACGTGCTTTCCGATCGGTGCATTTGACAGCGGAGTTCTCGCCAAAGACGTTTTTTCTTCGAGCGAACTGGGAAACCTCACGGACGTTGATTTTGTCATGATCCTCAAGCAAGAGCATTTCGTGCAACCCACTTACGACGGGATTGTTGGTCTTGCCTTCAAGGATGTTGCGTCGGTGAGTCTGTCAGTGAGTGAACGGAATTGCGATGAGCTGGTTGAGTGACATGATGATCTTTTCTTCGACAGCCATCCAGCAACCCACCGCCTTCGTATCTTGACGTCGTTCAGAAGCAGCGCAACCTTCCCAACACCTTCGCTCTCCAGATGTGCGGCGCACTCCAATCACTGCTGGTTAATGGCACAGATGTCGACTACCATGCAGGATCATTGGTTATTGGTGGGAATCCAGAACTCAATGATCTGAACTTACATCAAGGAAAACTGCATTACACCCCACTGCTGTTTGAGCGCTGGTACAACGTGATCGTGACGGACGTTGGCGTGCAGGGCAAGAGTCTGGGCATCCCCTGTTCTCGCTATAATTCTCCTCGAGTCAGTACAAAAAACGAGTCATATCGTTGTTGCATTACTCTGATGCCAACTGTGCTTGTTGATCCAGGCCATTATCGACTCTGGCACCAGCAACATCGCCTTCCCGTCCGATGTGTACAACATTGTGCTGCAACAGCTCAAAGCGAATATGGCGAAAGTTGTTCCGGACTTTCCGGCCATGTACTTTGACGATGAGCTTCCATGTTGCGACAAGATCTGCGATCCAAGAGACAACTCCTCCAAGCTGCTCCAGACCACAAGTATCTACGTGTCATTTGCCGTCGACTCTGAGTCTGACAGCATGCAATCCATCAAAGTGGAAATCCCTCCAGAGTACATCTGGCGCCCCATTCTGCAGAGCTCCAACAACAATGGCGTGTCCCAGTGTAGGGTGTTTGGCATCTCTGAAGGCGACATCACGTTGTTGGGCGACGTGTTCATGGACGGCTTGTATACCTTTCACGACCGCGAAAACGACAGTATCGGTCTTGCGGTGGCCGCCAACTGCCCGAACAAAGTGACCCCAACTAAGAAGATAAATGTCGCCGCAGGCGCATCCAACGCCTGTGACTGTATCGCCACGGACGACCGTGCCAATAGTTTGTTGACGGGGTACTTTCCTGGTTCCAAGCGGTGCTTCTTTTGGTTTTGGTGGATGTATGTGGTGGTGGTGTCGGTCGTGGTCATCCTGGTCTGCACTGGTATCTTTATTTGGATCTGGTGGAAACGACGTCAACTGGCGCGTCGGAATCGTCGATCCAACGGTATGCGATCCTTATGTCTAACACTCCTGGTTTGCTCCTTTCCCATGCTGATTTGTGCTGATTTGTGCTACTTGTGGCCACGGCGACAGCATTAGATGACAGTTTGCTCACACCCCACCACCATCAAATGCAAGCGCAGGATCAAGCTGGTTTGCCGCAGACGACCGTTGACATCCATGAAGTGCGCGTCTCCAAGGGCGTGCGACCGTCGACAGCGTCGACCTTCCGATCCAGTTCGCTTCCGTCGCCGACGCCCATCGCAGGCTCGCCACTGACCCCCACAGACGTGCCAAGTCTCGATTTGCCGTCAAATATGCGCTCTGGTAGCTGGTCCTCAAGCGGAGTGGAGAACGGCACAGCGCTCGAAGTTGAAGTGTCCCATCTTTGAGCTGGTGGTGTGATAGAGTGATGCCATAGAGCTTTCAATTTTTGTATCCTGAGAAAGTCGATGTCCTTGTAAAGTTGATTGCCTGGCTTCTTCGAGAACTTTCTATTTGGTTGTCATCTGCATCTGTTGAGTGTTCAGCATTTCGGTCACAGATCAAAATGGAGGCACCCGCGGTCGCACAGTTTGGGCTGGTGATTCCAGGACGACCCGTGATCACTGACTTTAGGTACGTCATCAAAAGGCTTTGTGTCTCTAGAAGTAGGAGCTAACACTCGCGATTGTCAATGGTGCGTGCAGACAGATCAGTCCAACGCAGTTTGTGTGTGATATTCTTGATCCAACCCAAGTGACTGATGTCACATTCTTCTTGTTGCCGAGTTCTCCGGTACCAGTTGGCTTTGGAGGTGCGTTGGTGTTGGTTTTGAATATGTATTGGTTTTGATTGCATTGGCTGTAGCACAATGAACCACTGATAGTGACGTGATGCGACGGATCAGCCGTTTTGTACTTTGCTGTGCCCGCATTGCAGAACTGGCAATTACTAGGAACCGTTTTTGCAGAGAAACCAAGGTGAGCAGCGCACAATAATCCTAGACATACGCGTTTGATGCACGGACTGACAAATCGGTATCTGGTGACCCTTTTTGCTGGAAGTGCTGTGTTTCGCACAAGTTGGCCGACCCATCCGGACGTTGTTGGTCAGCCCGTGATACAGTTGGGCGTCTCCATTGAGAGTCTAGACAGTGTCAAGAATCTGGGCATTGAAGCGAGCGGACTGGAAGAGCGCAAGTCGTTTGCACTAAAGATCGCGATGGATCTCTTTAACTACTTGAGCTCTTTCTCCACAAGCAACGACCAGTCGTTGATGGTGATACCGGCCAATTTGCTGGATCGATGGATCGAGCGATTTGAGGCCAAATACAGACGAGATCCGAATTTCATGATGAAAAACACGTAGTTTTTGTCTCCACGCTGATTGAAAAGATTCACGCAAATCCATATCACGTACATCCCATCCCATCCAGCCACGGCCATGCAGACCTGCCATTCTTCTCTCTTCGGTGTCGTACTTCACCACCACCGGATGGGTTCGTGGGCGCGAAGGATCATCATGCACTGGCGTGTTGACGCTTGAAACGACGCCATGCATCAGATCCGATGTCAGTGTAATTTGTCAGTCTGTGACAGACAAGTTATCACTCCTGGCCTCGAGAAGCTCGTAGGGTCGTGACCAATGTGAGCTCTTCGCTTTGTCGTATTGCCTTGTGACGCGGTTGTTTGTCGCTTCATCAAGAGTTGATTACTTGCTGCTTGCTGAATCCCATTTTCCATTAAGATAACCACAACCCTCATTCATAATGGTTAAAGTGTTGGTGAGTGGCGCAGTTGGCTCCCAATGGGAGGTGCTGTTTGAACGCGTGAAGAAGCTGAATGGGGCAGCCAAAGGGTCGCCCTTTGAGCTTTTGATTGTCTTGGGTGGTGTGCTATCTCTGCCTGAGTCGTACATCAATGGAGAGCGTCAAGTGCCCATCAAAACGCTCTGCATTCTTGCAAATGAGAGCCAAGACAGCGAGGACCAAGCCAACCAGCGACGGCACCCAAAGCTCTTGGCTCTTCTGGAGGCACCTGACAAAGAGATGGAGATCAGTACCAATTTCTTCTATCTTGGCAAAAGTGGTGTTCGAACGGTAACTATTGGCTTTCTTTTGGCTGATCTTCTGTCATCGTCACGACGCTTTCAGAAGAACTCATTAGTTGCTTGCACTTGTGAACGACAGATATCGGGCCTCAACGTGGCCTTTTTGTCTGGGAAGCTCGCGTCTTCTGCTGCCGACAGCTCTGCATTTCA
Source organism: Paralagenidium karlingii (assembly GCA_027475765.1). Taxonomy (NCBI): domain Eukaryota; phylum Oomycota; class Peronosporomycetes; genus Paralagenidium; species Paralagenidium karlingii. The sequence continues at coordinate 48,466 of JAMFLO010000145.1, read as the reverse complement.
CTATTCTCCATCGACGGTATTTCGTGTTTCTTGCTGCATGTGCCTTGGATTTGCAGTGGTTGTTGTAACGAGAACTGATCAATGGCTTCCACATATCTGCTATCAGGTCCAGCAACTGCAGAAGAGAGTGGAAGACGACAAGATTGTTCCCGACTTCTTCATTAGCGCAGAGTTTGCTGCCAAGTAAGTAAATGCAGTTGGTCTCTGTTAGGCTCTTCTTCAGACTCCTCACTCGAGTTTCCTGCAGTTTCCAGCGTCTTTTGGATACGCAACATATTCCCGAAGAACTGCAAAAGACTGAAGGCGTGGAGGTGAGGGCAAAGTCCATTTGGTTCGGAATGAAGTCTGAAGAACAGATATGACTAATTTGAGGGCTCTATAGTGTCTAAAATCTTTGCTGCAAGTCGTGGCGCCACGATATCATTTTGTGTGCTCTCAGCAACCCTGCGACGCGGAGGCAGGGGCCTTTTTCCAGCGACAACCGTATGTGACCACCGAAGGCGACGTCAAAGCAGGCGCGAAACGGCTGACGCGGTTGATCGCGTTGTGTCCCGTAAACCAGCTCAAAGACAAGAAGAAGAAGAAGTGGCTACATGCGCTGCAACTGGTGCCTACCACCAGCGCTGAGGAAGTCATCAGCATTCCAGTTGGCTCTACCTCCAACCCATATCTGGAAGGGGCTCTTCCTCCATCCAAAACCCCAGACAACGCAACAGATCTCGTTGCCGCGCCTGTGAGCAACAAGCGAGGACTTTCACAGGACCAAATCGAGCAACTCACGTCGCGAAGCTCCACCTCGGCCCAGTTCTTCTATGATCCCCGCGCCGCCGAACGTGGTCAACGCGCCGCTGCCGCAAGAGAGAATCGCGACCGAGATGCCAAGCGGTTCAAGCACGCGGTGGAAGAGCGCAAAGAATGCTGGTTCTGCCTTGCGACGCCCAATGTGGAGCGCCATTTGATTGTCAGTATTGGCACCGAAGCGTATCTTGCCGTGCCAAAAGGTGCGATTGTGCCAGATCATGTGTTGATCGTGCCCATCGCGCACCAAGCGTCCATGATGCAACTGGGGCCTGACACGTTGTCTGAAATCGCCAAGTTCAAGTCGGTGCTTCGCCAGTTCTTCTCGAAACAGGGCAAACAGGCCGTGATCTTTGACCGCAATGTGGCGACGGTAGGCGCCACCCATTGTCACTTGCAGGTGGTGCCCATCCCCAATGACGCAGTGGGCAGCGCGCGGGATGTTTTCGAGCGGGAAGCAGCCAAATACAACATCCAGTTCGAGGTGTTGTCACCGGAGGAGGATCTCAAGCAAGTCACCAACGGCCATCAGTATTTTTACGCTGAAGTGCCCGTCGCCAGCGCCGATGGAGATGGAAACGGAGATCCGCAAGTGGTGCGCTTGCTGCACATGATCCAAGGCAAACACAACATGCAGTTTGGTCGCCACGCCGTCGCGACCATCCTGGGCAAGCCACGGTTGGCCAATTGGAAGTTTTGTGTGGTACCCAAGCCACAAGAGACGGAAATGGCTCAAAGCTTCAAGAAACAGTTTGCGCCATTCGACTTCACAGCTCAAGACAACGACGAGTAGATGCTTTCACTTCCCGTGGTGATAATAATAAAGACCCAGTTCCACTGGGTCTTTCTCTCTCTTGATTGCTTTCTTAGCATGTCGCTTTAATTCTTTTGGGTCGACATGCGATTTGATTTCCAAATCCTCCGAACTATAATAACTAACAGAAAATGCAACTCACAAAGACAAATGAAGCACCACCCCACCTACAACATCGAACTCAACTAGGACACTCATGGATCCTGTCTAGGGTTTGTCGGCCGGTTTGTCCTTGTCGTCGTTGAAGACGGTTTCCCAAATGTCATCATCCGCAGCCTTGTGAGTCGTGGTTTCAACTTCCTTTGGGGTGTACATGAGTGGTGTGTCCGAATGGCATAACACCGGGGCGTCTTTGAGCGCGTGCTTCATCTCTTGGGTATAATTGACACCATAGACTTGGCACCAGGCCATTTCGCCGACAAACTTCTGATGGGCTTCTGGGCCAGGAGCCTTGGGGCGCTGGGAACTGGTCTGCATCGAATTGTAGCGCACGCTGCCGACGGCGCGACGCATCGGAAAGTCTGGAGAAGACACCATCGAGAGGTCTCTGGAGCGGTCGAGCGTCTGTTCGCCAAAAACCAGATCCCAAATCTCACTGCCGGCCTTCTGGGTCATGGCTTGGTCCTGGTCTTTGGGCATGTAGATGAGCGGCGTGTCCGAGTGGCAAAGCAGTGGCGCGTCCTTGAGCGCTTCCTTGACTTCGCTGGTGTAGTTGAGCCCATAAACCTGACACCAGGCCATCTCACCAGCATACTTGTGGGCAGCACGATTCTTGGTGTTGGAGGGCACCGTGTTGGAGGCAGACGGTTTGGAGTACATGGATTTGCGTCTCACACAGCCCATGGCGCGACGCAGAGGAGTCATCTTGAGAACACGTGTCATGCTGACGTCTGTATACGGTAGGATCTGTCGGGCGGTTGGTTGAAAGTCGACGAAGACTGTTTGCTAAAACGAAGAACTTGAGCTGGCGAGTTGCTGAAAATGTGGCTGAATGGCTTATGAGAAGAAAGCCAAAAGCTGAAGGAAGCCGTCGGAGCCAGCTCTCGTCACAAAAAGACACGAAACCAGCCTAGGGGTGATGCTTTGGTATTGAAGTGCGAGCGAGCCAATCAGAATTCGCGGCAGACGCAGAGCGCTAGGGTTTGACTGCGGCTAAGTACGACTTCAATGTTGATCTGGTTCAATGTGGGCGATGGTCCAGCGGCACAGTGTACCAATTCATCCCACGATTTAGCTTTGTGGTGGAGCAAGTCCAGATTGGAATAGAACAGGAACGTGCCATGATGCTGGCATGGGCGTAACCAACTGCACCTTGGAATGGAACCCACCCACCATGTGGTGGATCAGTGATCGGCGCAGTTGATGCAACGGCATGGTGCCTTGATCAATTGCAATGAAGTCCTGATGTTGCTTTTTGGGATGAGACAGTGTCGCCTACTGATGTAAAGACCAACTCAATATAAGAACCACCCTCTATAAGAGCTATATTGAAGAACGAGGTTGGGTTTGTCGTGTTTATTTGACCGTGGATGAGTATGCAACTGTTTCTTTTTTGTTCTGATTCTGTTTGCTTAGCAGTTAAAACACAGGCTGAAAACATAACGATAATTAACAGTACTCTTATAGAGAGAGCCTCGATCTCTACAAGAGCATCCTACTCTGCGAAGGAAACATGATCCCGTCGCAGATCAAGGGGAAACCATGAAGCTCACAAAAGTTTCGTTGTGTTAGCTTTGCGTGGAAGATCTTCAAGTCGCAGCGTTCCTTTCTCCAAGCCTTCAATCTCTTCTTTGGTCAAAAAACGCCCCCCAGGACCACGAGGACGACGCATGGCATGCTTGTGACGGGATGCGTGCAGATAAGCCTTGCGCTGTCGAGCAGCGTTGCCCAGCTTCTGCTCCAGTTTGGCGCGTTGTTGTCGTCGGACCATGATGCGATGGTACTGCTTCGCGTTCACGTACACTGGTTCTTCTTCCACCGTCTCACTTTGGGTTCCAACGGATGGCATGCGGGGAAACATACTCTGTTAAACGCCAAGCAAAGAAAAACTGTTAGCTGACTCATTGCTACCCAAAGCGACCCGACAAGTCCTACCATATATTGTGGCATCATCATCATGTTGGCGTTGTAAATGGTCTTGAGCTGGTCGTTATCGGGTTGTTGGGCCTGAACAATTCCATCAAAACCTTGTAATTACCACTCCACTCGGTTCATCACTCACTTTTGGTCCATCAACTACATACCAACTTCATGACCACGTGCAATCAACGAGTCAGTCAAATGAGGCGCCAGACAGAACGAAGTCACTTCAGGGCAACTCACCATTTGCTGTAGATACTGCTGCTGTTGCTGATATGCCGCAAACGCTTGTTGAGCTTGCGTTTGCGACTGGCTCTGAGAAGCCGTTTGAGCGGTCTGTTCGGCTGATTCCATGTTGCTACTCTTCTGCGACCTGCACGATCAGAGTATTCACGTCAGTTTCCATACTCTCTCTATTCCGCGCTCCTTCCTCTGTGCAGGGTCGTGTCCGCTCGACGCGATCGGCGCGGTCGGACCTGACCCCAGCACGTGGTCTGCTTCAAGATCCTTTTTTCAACTCACTCTCGCGTCTTGTTGGTCGTAATTGGCGCCCGCCGCTTTTTGAATCCACGAATGGGAGACCGTCTTCTCGCTGTGCTTTTCTCTGGTTGGATGGGCCTGGTTCCCAAAGCCTTGTGATTGGTGGAATGAGCACCAAACAGCGGCCCCAAAGGAAAAGAAAAAGCAACCCCCTTCCTACCCCTTGCCCTCATTATACGGTAACTGTTCTTTCACCGGTTTCTGATTTCCTCCCAATCATTGGTCAAATTCAGCTGTACCCTCTGATTGGCCAAAATGCGTATCAGTATCCTCCTCTCTTTCAGAGGCAGACATCTGGCAAACAGGGGGGGGGAAAGAGCAGCAAGATCACATCAAGATGCTGACCAAGTTCGAGTCCAAGAGCAATCGCGTCAAAGGGCTCTGTTTCCACAGCAGTCGGCCATGGGTGCTTACGTCGCTTCACAATGGCGTCATTCAGCTCTGGGACTACCGCATGGGCACCCTGTTAGACCGCTTTGATGAGCACGATGGACCTGTACGCGGCGTCGATTTCCATCGTAGCCAGCCGCTTTTTGTGTCGGGCGGCGACGATTACAAGCTCAAAGTGTGGGATTTCAAGCTGCGTCGCTGCCTGTTTACACTTTTGGGACACCTCGACTACATTCGTACGGTGCAGTTCCATCACGAGTACCCGTGGATTCTCAGTTGTTCCGATGATCAGACTATTCGCATCTGGAACTGGCAGAGTCGATCCTGTGTATCCATCCTCACGGGCCACAACCACTATGTCATGTGCGCTATGTTCCATCCCAAAGACGATCTCATCGTTTCGGCTTCATTGGATCAGACGGTCCGTGTGTGGGACACCACGGGACTACGCAAGAAAACCGTGCGTGGCGCGCCGTCCGCTATCGATGATGTGGCCCCTGCGCGTGTGAACAATGATATTTTTGGTGCCAGTGATGCCATCGTCAAGTATGTGCTCGAGGGCCACGACCGTGGTGTTAACTGGGCCAGTTTCCATCCGAATCTACCATTGATTGTGTCTGGCGCTGACGATCGTCAAGTAAAATTGTGGCGCATGAATGAGACCAAAGCGTGGGAAGTTGACACCATGCGCGGTCATACCAGCAACGTCTCGTGCGTGATCTTCCACCCGCGACATGAACTCATCATCAGTAACTCAGAAGATCGCTCAATTCGCGTCTGGGACATCTCAAAGCGCATGGGATTGCAGACTTTCCGCCGTGAAAACGATCGTTTCTGGATTCTTCAAGCTCATCCAACCCAGAATTTGCTGGCCGCTGGTCACGACTCTGGTATGATTGTGTTCAAGCTTGAACGCGAACGGCCAGCCATGGACGTGCACGAGGGCCGTGTGTACTACGTGAAAGAACGCTATGTTCGCATGTACTCATTTGCGGACAGTAACGACATTCCAGTTGCTGCCATTCGCCGCACCGGAACTGTCGGTACGGGTATGGGCAACCTGCCGCGTATTCTCAACTACAACCCATATGACCAGAACTCGGGTACAAGTAGTGTGTTGCTCTGCAGTGAAGCGGAAGGTGGCTCATACGAGTTGGTTACCTTTAGCCAGGGTTCCAGCGGCGAAACTTCGGAGTCCAACCGGGGCCAAGGACTGTTTGCGGTATTTGTGGCGAGAAATCGCTTCGCAGTTCTGGACAAGTCTCGTCATCTGGTGATCAAGAACTTCCAGAACGAAGTCACCAAGAAGATCACTCCTCCCAATGGAACGGCTGATGGATTGTACTTTGGCGGTGTTGTTGGCCGCGTCTTGCTCCACATTGATGATAAGATGGTGTTGTACGAGACACAAAGTCGTCGTGTGCTGGCGGATGTTCAAGCACCTCGTGTCAAGTATGTCATTTGGAGTCCAACCTACGAATATGTTGCCATGATCAGCAAGCACTCCGTCGTCTTGGCCGACAAGCAACTCAACCATTTGACTACGATCACCGAATCTGTGCGCATTAAGAGCGGTATTTGGGCTAACAATCCGGAAGAGATTTTTGTCTACACCACGCTGAACCACATCAAGTACTCGCTGACTAATGGTGATGGCGGTATCATCCGAACCCTAGACGTGCCAGTGTACTTGACTCATCTGGAAGGTTCTAAGCTCTACTGTCTTGACCGCGAGGCCAAGATGAGAACGATGGCTGTGGATTTGACCGAATGCGAGTTCAAGATCGCGCTTTGCAAGAAAAACTTCACGGAAGTCATGCGCATGGTCCGTCACTCGCGTTTGTGTGGCAAAGCGATTATCTCGTATTTGACGGAGAAGGGATACCCAGAAGTGGCTTTGCACTTTGTCACGGATGAAAAGACGCGATTCAAGCTCGCCATTTCATGCGGTAATCTGGAGTTTGCGCTAAGCTCTGCTTATGAACTCGATGACTCCAAGTGCTGGCATCAATTGGGCGTAGAAGCCCTGCGTCAAGGTAACATCCAAGTCGTTGAAATGGCGTATCAGCGCACCAAGAACTTTGAACGCCTTTCATTCCTCTACTTGCTCACTGGCAACCGCGAGAAACTGAAGAAGATGTTGTTGATCTCGGAAAAGCGAGTGGACATCATGGCTCGTTTCCACAATGCTCTGTATCTCGGAGATGTCGAAGATCGCGTCATCACGTTGGAGTCTGCTGGACAATATGGTCTCGCTTTGTTGGCTGCTGCTACACACGGCCTTGATGACCATGTCGAACGACTCCGAGGCAAGCTTGCAGAGAGCAATCCAGATTTCAATGTGGACGAGTTTTTGGCCCGTGAGCTGTCTAATAGTGCCAGCTTGTTGTTCCCATCCCCGTGTGTGAGCAAACTGGAGAATGAAAACTGGCCACTGGTCATGATCAACGAGCCATCGATTCAAGACCACGCCATTGCTGCTGAAAAGCGTGAAGCTGAGCGCTCGCTTCAACGACAGGATTCGGCAGGAAGCCGACGTTCCGTGGAAGAGAAGGGCCGCAAGTCCTCGCAGGACTTTGCTCTTGATGCTGGCGATGCATGGGATGCTGACCTTGATCTTGATGAAGAAGCTCTCTCTTTGGGCAGAAACTCAACTGGAGATGATTTAGACATTGACCTGGGCTCGATCTCCTTGGACTCCGGCTTCGTGGCAGCGCCAACGGTTGGCCCAAGTCTTGCTCAACAATGGGTGCGCAATTCTTCTCTTGCTGCCGACCACGTTGCGGCTGGATCTTTTTCGACTGCGATGCAACTTCTCAATCGTCAGATTGGTGTTGTGAACTTTGAACCGATGAAGCCATACTTCATGTCTGTCTTTGCCGGTAGTTCGTCGTCGCTCCCTCTTCAACCCAGCACACCGTCGCTTCGTGCATGGATTCAACGCAACGAGAGCTCTCAACCAGCTATTTCGATTTTGTTTTCTCAGTTGGTGGAGAAGTTGAAGGACGCGTATCGTGCATTCACTGCTGCCAAATTCGACGACGTCAAGACAATTTGTGAAAGCATCCTGTACTCCATCCCACTGCTGGTGGTGGACACCAAGGAAGAAGCGGAAAAGGTCAAGAGTCTGCTGAAGGTATGCCGCGAGTACTTGCTGGCGTGTCGTATTCGTAAGGAAGTGGAAAATGTTCCCCTCGAGAGCAACCCGAAGCGAAACATCGAGTTGAGTGCCTACTTTACACACTGTGAATTGCAGCCTCCGCACTTGGTCTTGACTCTTCGTATTGCTATGACGAATGCGTTCAAGTCGGGCAACTTCATCACCGCTGCTTCTTTCTGTCGACGATTGTTGGAGATCCCGGAGGTTGCACAAAGTGCTCGTCATGAGAAGCTTCGTCTGACCGCGAGAAAGGTGCTTCAGAAGGCGGAAAAAGAAGCTCGCAATGAGCATCAAGTGGACTATCAGGACTCCAAGCCGTTTGTGATTTGTGCACGCTCGTTCACGCCTTTGTATATGGGCGATCAAGACACTCGTTGCCCATACTGTTTGGCTGGCTACCGAACCGAGTTCAAGGGTCAGTTGTGCGACATTTGCAACATTTCGCGTGTCGGGGAAGAAACCATTGGACTGGTCGTGACAGCCGCAAACAATTAAAGTTCCCATTGCGTAGTGGTAAAAGCAAAGTGAAGTCGTCACAAATCCTCTTGTTTCCATAGTCAAATCCATTGAACTCGGGTCGTCCATGGTGTCTCTGTCTACCACAGCAATTACTTTGCTGGACATGGTTGGAGCCATAATACGTTGTCATTGTTTCTGATTGGCTAAAATCAGAGCCTGGTCATCGTTCTTGAGAGGCAAGCCGACTCGCATGTGTCAGCAAGTTGGCGTGAAAGGCATCAGACCACAGAAATGGAACCAAGGCGGATATGACGCCATCATGGTATGCAAAAGTGAGCATCGCGTTCGCATGGTGCAAGTGGCTGGTGCACACCAACACTCTCTTCGCATCGAGTTCTTCTATCGGTGGTTGAAGATGCTTGCGGAGTCGTGTGAGTGTTTTAAGCTCAAGAACTTGGACATGATCCTTGTCGTCGAACGAGACAGATTAGCTGACTTACCATCGACCGAGTAACTGGAGATGGTGGACTTCTTGAGGCGTTTGGTTGGGTTCGAGGGGAGGAGAAGAGTCGTGTGCAATTCGCGGGGATTAGAGGTCTCTATGATCTCTCTCGTAGCTGACGAAGAGTATTGATCAAATGCATGCATCTGTGGCTGCTGTCGCTGACGGAAGGTGCAGAATGACGGCGGCTAAGCAGCAGACATATGAGAACCGCCAGATCGCGAGAGGAATCTCCATCTTGTATTTGGTAGACTCAATTGTTTCACAGCTTTGCTCAAACATTCTATCGATTCCAGGCTGGCGCACACCCGTCTTGAGGTCGCAAGCATGGCAAACAGACCATTCGTTTGCCAAACGATCCTCCTTTCTTGACTACAAAGGCAAACAGTCCCAACAAGACCACCAGCGTGTACAGAACCGCGCGCATCAGCCGTTCGTACATGAAACTCTCTGGTCAACCCACACGATGAGCACATGCATGGATCCACAATCGTCACAGTGATTCCATGAACTTACGATTGCCATCGCGATACGACTCGATCATAAACAAAGTAAACACAAACAAAACCAGCTTCTTCAGAAGAGAATCCTGCCAGGACAACAACAACAGATAGAGAGAGAGAGTCAGTCAACAAGACAGGCAGCCACACTATGTGCAAGTCCGGTTCATTACCAGAGTCTCACGGCTGTTGATGGTCGCCGAAAAAGGAGATGGTTTGGACCGCGATATTTGATAACGAGCCAGCAGTAGATCCACCACATCTTGACGCTGACCATCCAGAAAGTTGTTGATGATGTATCGCATGCATGAGTTGTAGCCGTCCTGCAATGCACCTCGTTTCGTGCGCTTTCCCGTTCTAGTGGTCGGTCATACCAGCACCGTGTGAGCTGCAGCATGATTATTGTGATTCTCATAAGGTCTGAGTACCTGGTAAAGTCAGTCTTCAACGCCCCAGTGCCAGCATAGAACACACTGATCGCGTCGGCATTGTTGCCCCAAACTCGCTTGAACACAACTTCTAGTTCTTGAAACGGTGAGTTCAACACGTTGCCATGCAGGGCACTGATTTCATTAAGCTGTAGCATCAAGCTTCGACGTCCAAAGAGCGACTACATGCAGTTCAGACGTAGATCAGCACTATGAAAACACCAGACTCGACACCACAGACAGTGAGCCAATCACCTGCACGACGTTGGTGCGATCCAAGTTGTCCATGCAGTTGGTGCGCACCACGCCTGATTGAGTGCTGCCGATGGATCCATCGGGGTTCTTGGTGAAGTACCTTCAGCATACAGCACAACGAGGTCAGAGGCATGGGGCAGCGGCGAGCAAACGTTTTCACGTCATTCATCACCCATAGTCCAGGAAATCATCGTCCACTTGTTTGATGAGTTTCTCGAGATTCTGGTATCTCATTTTGCGGCATTCATGGTGGAAATCAAACCAAACGAGTCGGATGTTAGCGAGAATGTGGGAATCCTTAGTGGCCGCATCGGCTACTGTCTTGGCAAAGGCTTCGCCGAGTTTGAGTTGTTCTTTCTTCTTGTCAATGAGGTTCACGATGACCACGCGACCGTAAAGATTCATCATCTCATACGCATGCAATTGAAACGCCTCCACGTCTTTCTCTACGACACTTCTCTGGAACACTTTTGGTGCATACTTCATAGTCACTGGCGAGCTCCAAAAGACCGGAATGGACCCACGGATCTGGACAAACGACGTCTGGCGGCCATTCTCAAACAAACAGATTTGCTCGGTTTCCACAAAATTCGCCACGTTGCCTGCCTGCACAGTTTTTTGTCAAACATGATGGTCGAGCATCCATCAGTACAGCACCAGCAACTTCGACGGTTATCAAAGACAGACAGCACCTCGTCAATACCCCGCATGGTGAAGCGCATGCCCTGACGTCGACACGAACGTCTCGAGATGTACAACATCTTGAAGGTTTGATCTTTGACACAGATTTCCTCCGTCACTTCGACGTACGCCTGCATGATCGGCACCATCCACTCGAACAGCTCCTTTTCTGTGGCAACGCACCCTCATCAGTCCATTCGAACAAGAGAATCCAGGGTGCTTCGAACAGCGTTCTCACCAATAAAGAGCGCGCAGGCAGGGTAGTTCCAGCAAAAGCGTTGATCCGCGCGTTTCGCGATGCTTTGACGCGTGAACGAGCCATCAAACCCCGAGATGCCTGTGCATGTTGCCAGGTCAGAAGACAGGCCAGCCACCCAACTACACACTTGCTACAGGCGTCGACTCACGCTGTAGCGTGTGGGTGATGTCAAAGTCGTAGCAAAACATGAGCTTTTGGTCCTTGATCTGATCCGTCAGCATCGCCATATACTTTTGTTCGTCTTCTTCTTGCTGGTCATTGAGCATCGGAAGCTCCTGGGTCGGAATCAGCATGAGCTCCATGCGGGTCACCTGACGGATCTCTTTGTCGTCAATGCCGCGCGCCACCACTTTGGAATCGGTCACCAGCGCTAGGTAGGGACCGCGAAGCAGCCAGTATATACCAAATACAGCATCAAAGGGCATGCGCCGGCCCTGGAGATGGTGCAGATCCACTTTGCGCTCGACGCTGAGATCAAGCTGGTTGCTGGCCAGCTCTTTGGCGGATGGCGTGCGCGACACAAAGAGACACGAATTGAGCTGCGGATGGGTCAGAATCAGATAGCTCTCCTGCACGATCAGCTCAAAGCGCGACGGCGGCGGCATCGGCGCAGGAACGAGCGGCATGATGCGGATGATGACACCGTGGGGATGCGTGGCGTCGCTTCTCCTGACTTGTTGTTCCTGTGGAGAAATGGAGTCTGCCGGAATTCGCGAAGTGCACGACTCAGCTTTCAAATAGCACATATTTAGACTCTTTCAATCAATTATTTACCCATGTAGGCTCCACACGAATTAACGACAGCAAGTATTTGCAAAAATAGCCTCGGAACAATGCATCAAGCACCAGAAACTGCTGAATGGGTCCAAGTGGAGCAGTCGAAGCTGTCGCGGCTTTTGTATCCGAATCCCGTGTGTCTACTGACGGTTCGAGATGCTGTCAGTGAGAAAGTACACGTCATGACTATCACGTGGCTCACGGCCATCAACAATCATGTACGCTGTCTTTGCTGTAATCCCAGGAGAGGTATATGAAGAGCTCATCTCACATGTAGATGACTGATCAAAGGCAGCTTTCATTTGCTCCTTGAATGCCACGCGTCACACGGCCCAATTCGTCAACAAACCTGGCGCCATCTTTGGTAACGTTCATCTCTCTGTCTCTCTGTCTCTTCCTCTCTGCAAGCAGACGTCGTTGTTGACCAGTTGAATGATACGTATCACGGCCCTTGCCAATCAAATTCAATCCAGTGCTGAGCGTGCCTGTTCGTGGTATGGAAGAGCTAGTGCTCAACATCGGGGGCTCTTCTGGTGCCGAAATGGACAAGATCCAAGCGTTCAACGTGCCATTGTGTCGCCCTGGAGGCCCATCCGTGGATTTGGAAACGTCGGCGCCGCGTCCCAAGAAACAGAAGCAATTGGAGCGGCTGCAACGCATTGACCAAGCGCGCGAGAAAGGTGTTGCCGTCGCCAGTTGCGTGGCTCATTTGCTCTGTCAAGTAGACACTGTGACACTCGATGAATCCAATCATTTGCTGCTGAGGTGCACTCAAGTGGCTTCATGGGTGCGCGCCGACTACTGGAACGGCAAGAACTTTTTGCCGCAAGATGACTCGTTGCCACCTTTCATGACATTCCTGGGCACCAAAGTGTTTGGTTATGTGTATGGAGCCAAACCATCTCAGCCTTCGCCTTCGACTTTACCCAACGACCAAGGAGACCAAACAGATGCTTCTTCGTGACACTATCATTTCGTTAATCAAAGGACACATGAACAAGCGCAAACACACTCAACTCCACTGCCTCAAGGCTACGAGATCAAACCAACTGCGTTCAAGACGCCTGGGCTACTTCCACCTGCACAGTCTGATTGTCAGTGTTGTTGTTGACGTTCTTGGTTTCGTTGGCGGGTGGTTCTGGCTCAGACTCTGCCTGAGACTCTTCCTTTTGAGCCGCTGAAGCCTCCGATTGGGGCAGCAACACGGTCGGTGTCCGCATCACCTCGCACTCCGATAACGTCCTATTCGGGTTCATCATGGCCGGCATGGTCTGACGCAGATCTTCGATGACGTGGCGATCAGTGTTGGCGTGGATCATCTGCGAGATATTTCGCGCAATGTTGACGCCGAGAAAGCGACTCAGCACCGACGCAAACAGTCGTCTTCCGCGCAAACAGTCTCCCTGCCAGTCGACCAATTTCTCAATGACCGCGTTCAGAAAGCTCTCAAGCACGACCGATCGGTGCTCAATATCGCCGACGTTGGTGAATAGTCGACGCTTGGGAAAGTCCAGTTTCTTGATTTGGCTACGCAGCGTCTGGCAGCACTTGCATTTGCGGGGTTTGTCCTCGCTGCCCCATTCGGCGATGGCAAACGCTGACAGACAGCAGCTCTTGAGCGCCTTCAGCAAGCGTTTGCGCAAATAGAAATACGCGGAAAAGCGCTGTGTGAAGCGCAGTTTGAGACCCAGTTCGGGACAGGACACGTCCATGGCGTAGCGGATGTGCCGGTCCTGGGTCGCGCTCTTGACCAAAAAATACCCTGCAAAGGCGACTCTCTGGTTGGCAGCCGCGTAGGCCATGGCCACTTGCGCGTCATTGGCTTGGGCTTGAGCTGAGGCTGGTGCAGGCGCCTCTTCTGCTTGCACTTTGGCCTCGGTGGCGTCCTGGGCTGCTTCCTGAACTTGGTCTGAATGGTTGTCGTCGTTGGCCTTTTCTTTCTCCTCGTGAGCAGTCGCGTCCGCTTGCACTTGGCTCGGGTCCACGGGCGCCAATGTGTCAGGTAGCATCGTTCTCTTTCTCTCTCTCTCTCTTTCTTTGGGTTTTCTATCGACTCACTGACAAAGAGTTGCGGGGAACGAAGAAGAGCTCGGATGACGGCGCCGAGAAGGAAAGTGGATGGATCAACCGCCAGAGACGAACTCTATGGGACAATGGGACAGAGTCAACTCAACTCAATTCAGTTGGGTTGGGCAGACGGTTGGATTGGGTTGGGTAGCCTCTTGAGCGAGTGCAGTCGTTGCGTTGTGGAAAGAAGAACAAGCGGAAAAGAGACAGAAAACGTTCTCCCGAAGCTCTTGTTCCCATGGTCAGTTGCGCAATTTTTACACGCTGACTCACAACCAGCTGGATTGTGGAGCCGTGGTACAGTGTACCCTTGTACACTGTATGCCTGCCTCTCTACACCAAATCAAAGTGGCCCACACTAATCTAGATGTGGTCCACTCCACATTCATCAATGCTCAACCATTTCTGGGACGAGTCCAGACTCACTTGGCAGCCCAACGGGATGGTCATGATGGGGTTGGAATGACCCGTGTCGATGCCGTAGATGATGGGAAAATCAAAATCTCTTGTGTGGAACTTGACCAGCCGAAGAAACTCGTCCACTTGATCCTCCGAGTACGCAAAGCATCGGCCGATCACCATCCCTTTGATGCGACTGAACACGCCGTCTAGACGCAGCAGTCCCAGCGCCACATTCGCATCACACAGCGCCATTCCTTCGCAATAGTTGTGGCCCTCGGGCGTTTCAAGCAGCAACACGGCGCCCGAGAAGTCTACTTGGTAGCTGGTGCCTCGAACGTTCAGTAACACGGGTAAGCAGCCGCCGAGAATCGGTCCTGTGGCCTTGCCAGCACGCACACAGACCAATCCGTTGTTGGGCTTTTGCTCATGCACTGCCGTCATGTCTTCTTTGGTAAACCAGTTGACATTGAGGTTCTGCCACCAGTGGGATGAAGGAACTACTTGTCCAATTGCTTGCGAGGGCTCACACGTTGCCTTCCAAAACTGGGTCACTGTGTACTCGTCTGGTTTCGGGAACTCCCCAAACTGACAAATGGCGCTGGGACCGTAGAAACAGCAGAGTCGGGTCTTGGCAAATAGCGCCAAATGCAGTGTTGTGATGTCGGAAAAGCCACACACGATTTTTGGATTGGCGGCGATTCTATCGAAGTCGAGGTACTCGAGGATCTCGTGGCATGTGAGCCCTCCAATGGTGCAAACGATGGCTTTGACTTGCGGATCTTCAAATGCCTGCATCAGTTCGCTCGCTCGGGTCTTTGGATCGGCCGAAGAGTAGGCATTCTTGGGTGTGTCATCGGGCACCACAAGGTTCTCTTTCGAAGTACGAAGCACCGACGGGTATATCTTGACTTGGAACCCGTTGCGCTCGAAGAAGCTCTTGGCCTTGTCCAGACGATGCAGCGCCAACGCAGCGACACCGGAAGCTGGCGCCACAAACGCGATAGTATTGCCTTTTTGCAGTGCTTTGGGGCGAACGAGAGCCTGTTGGTTCATTCGTTTCGAGCCATGCCGTCCATTCAAGTCAGACGCGATCCTGTGAACGGTCGCAAAAGCAAACCATCAGGGAGAGCTTACCATGTCTTTGGCAGTTTTGAGTTTTGAAAATGCCGATAACTCGGTGAAACGGCCAACGGCACCGGTCGATTCGCACAATCGAGTGAACGCCAGCTTTTTCTTGTGGTTGGAGCAAGGAAGGAGCTCACAGTGGGATACAGTGTGGGACGGGCCATGGCTTCACATCCTTGTTGTTGTCTTGAGCATGGTCTCGTGTTGCCATAAGCTGCAAGTGGCGGTCTTTCTCGAGTGAGAAAGAGAGATCGCGCGTAAATGATGTCGTCGCTGGATGACGTCGACCTCCTGGAGGGAATCTTTGGGGCTATCTTGAGCATTGCCAATGGACCAGCTGCTCTGGTACAGAGTACGCTGAGGTACAGTACCAACAATCCCCATACGGCGCCTGCTTGCCCTCTGTCTTCGCGCACCTGACTGCTTCAAGCAACGTTTCATCGAGTGCGTTTTCTTTGCTTTTTTGGGCATTTCGCAGAGAAGAAAAGCCCTTTGAAAGCCAAAACCCAACTGTGTTGTCCAAGTACGAGTACCGAGCAGAACTCAACAAGTGGCGAGTCCTAGGGCACCGACCGCCACAGTCGCAGTTTTGCCCTTTCGAAAGAGCTGTACTCCTGCATCGCGTTGTACCGCGCCGCAAATTCCACCCACGCACGGGACAGAATGCCAGTGTTTGACGTATACCAGCGGGTGAAAGATTGCGAGCATGAGGGCTTCGTCACCAGAGCCGCGACCAAAGCCAAGTCTTCCACCCAATGTGCTCAAGAATTACTGGTCAACAAGACAAGGCTGCGACACTCTTGCAACCAAACCAAAGCCAGAATCACTGCCGCCAAGACCCTGCGCGTGTACACAGAAGCGCTTCGGCTGCGACTCTCTCGAGTTCTCTCGTCCGTGTCCCATTCGTTCATCACACTGTCCCATTCGTCTACGTCGTCTTCATCGCGTAGATCTCCTCGATCGCACAAGACGGGGATCGATCGTTGCTGGTACAATGCGTTGCCCGAAGGCGACAGCGAAGACGACACTGAGAGTTCCATCATCAGTTCGCGAATCTGTCTTTTGGGTGAGTAGCTGCAGCTCCAGAGTACTCCAGTGCTGGAGCTCGGAAGGACTACGTAGGATGCAGGAACAGGTGCTCGGGCACAACAGCTCTGGAAGTGGCAGAGCTGTGCAGTAAAGGAAGAAAAGAGAGCGAAGAGAATCACATCAAGACACTGGTGCTTCCTCCGATTGTGTTGTGCGTGGGCTCTCTCGTTGGATGGATCTCCGGAGTGAACTCAGACCAGCCAATCAAAACACTCATTTTGCGATCTTTTGGCTCACCAAAAGGCACGGAATCGGATAGCTCTAAGGAATGGCACTGTATCGCCGCTAGCATAGGGGTCTCTAAGTGGAGTTTTTCTTCTTTCGGGACTTGGCGTGCTGCCGCTGCAGTTTATGGAGGACCGAGTCGGTCACTTTGATACTCAGCGCCTCGGCTATCAGCGCGTCGCATTGCAGCAGGTCCTATAGATCAGCATTCCCCACAACCGAGTCAGTCTCCCGACCACCAGCAATGCAAAACAAATGATCGAGATGCCGAGGAAACATACATCGCCAGGGATCTCGAACGTGTTGAGAAACTGCATGACTTCGTCGATGGGTTTGTCACTAATGTGTGGCACCGATACTTTCATCAATGCCAGCGCCACTCGGATCTGAATCTTCCACTTATTCTCCAAAATGAAAATGTCCCAAATGCGATCCAAAGTGTCTCTCGGCAGCGCATTCAGATACAAAAACAGTGTCTGGAACCAGCCGACGATAAACATCTCGACGACCACTTTTTCTTTGTCAAAGTGCTCGTAGAGTAGAGGAAACGCCAACTCAAAGAGCTTCTGGAACTGAAAGCAGTGCAAATGCAGCCGCTCCAGCCCTGGAGAGAACATTTGGCGAAGTCCATAGTTTTCAAAGAGCCCGACCAATACCCAAAAGGCTCTCTCCGCGTCCCGTTTGGACGCTGCCTTGTGTCTTGGAGAACTCTCCGGTGCCACGAAAGCGCCTTCCATCTGTCGTTTCATCAATGCAATCTCGTCGGTGCTCTTCTTGACGTGGTCGAGTACGTGAGCCACAATGTAGTCCATTCCCTGGCAGTACCCGACCTCTGGGAAGCGTCCAGAGATCGCATGCAACAGATCACTGAGCTGCTGCACTAGCTCTTGGTCGACTTCCACAGCTTCATTGGGATCGTTGGCTGATCGCTTGTGGGGTGCCACCCGCCCATACGTTCGTTTCACGTCGGTCTGAATGAGTTCTGTAGATTCGCCCTTGGATAGCGCCATCTGTAAGTACGTGTCATAGTCCAATTCCGAGCTCTTCTTGAGCGTCTCCGCACTGTTGTTCATGAAAGCCAGTGGGAAATCAAATGCATTGTTGACGACAGAAGAGAGCGGAGATGATACTTACGACACGATGTGCTCCCAAAAGCCAAAGCGAAGTCGCTGGGGAAGCGATCCGAAACGAACGCAAAAGCGCCACAAACGCTTTTCGGATTTGATGAACCCGTGACAGGATCGATTCACACACGACACGTAGCCCAACGTCTGGACACTACGCAGAGAAAGAACCGAGCTTTTCACTTTCTAGGTGTGCGCCATTGCAAAACCAAATCCATCCAACAAACCTCCCAGTGAAGAGCAGAATGTTGCCCAGAATGTAGGGATTGGATAGACACTGCTGTGCACGACTGAGTCCTTCGTCTTTGGTCTCGTCCATGCTGTTGGATTTGGCTGTAGTTATGTTTGCAAACTGAATTGTTCAGTAAACAGCAGCAAATGCACACACCCGATGCACTCACCAAGAGCTGATTTTCCCTTTTGACTCCACTTGTATTCCTCTAAAAACGCGCACGCTGCTACTTGTGGATCTTCGACCCATTCGACGCCGTCAACAGTGCTGTCGGTGATGAGATCGGTCATGACGTTAATGCTGATGGACTTGAAGTTTTCGGCCACCGGAGCAGCAGCAGCGAGCTTTGTCTTGAGCATCGACCATCCTTTGTTCGATCCTACTCTGGCTTTACTGAGTGCCGGTTGCATGCGTTGTAGTCCCGTTGATGCCGCTATGACAATCGATCTATCAGCGCCAGTTGTTGCGTCACGTTGACCAACACATCCGGTGCATCATCTCACCTGCAGAGGCCGACGACTTGACTCGATCCAGCTGTGGCTGGTATTTCTCCAGTCTAATCACCACATTGGACCAATCAGGTACGTCAATGATGCAGCTCAACACGCCAAAGAAGTCCTAAGCAGAACATCGCGCCACCTCTTGGAGGTCTTTTGCTTCATCAACTGCAACTGTGGGGTGAGCGAGTGCCGCGCAAGGGCCGCGCGGTCTTTCATTTTGCCAAACGCCGAGGAAGAAGTGCCCCAAATGGACGGCCTCGGCGCAGCGTCACTTTTGCTTCTGGCATTGCGCGCGTCATTCTCCAACTCGGCCAATTGGCTTTCCTGTTGTCGGCATCAGTACATGGCCAAGGGTTCGTCAATGACGTCGGCGGTCGTTGGAACCCGCAAAAACACGGAAAGAAACGGGAAACGCGGCAGAACAAGCGTTCGCACCTCAATGACAGAGTTTGAGCCTTCCATCGGCGTTTTCTTGAGCGAAATAGACCGCGCGAAAAGCCAGAGAGCGCACGCCAAAGAAAGCAATTCCTGTGGATGATGCTGGATGATGACCAGGATCAGATGGCAAATGAAACCGCCTATTGCAAAAGTGGCCAAAATAGTATCCTAACTGAGGTGAGCCACATAAATTAACGTTTGATCCTAAACTAACGGGCGTATTCTACGCCTTGAAGAGGCCCAAAATGGTCATTGCATGCTCAACCGTTGTTCAATGGCGTGGACTTGGTCAAAAATGGCCTTTTGGCTTTGCAGCGTCTGTTGCGCAAGCTGCAGCAGCAGGTCCAGTTTCTCGCGTGACACCAGCACCATCGAGTCCTCACTTTCCCCCACTTCGCTTGGGGTGGTGCCGGTAGTAGCCAACGACGCCACTGAAGCTGGTAGCGCCAAGGGATCACCTGTGCGCAACATGAGCTGGTTCATGGCATCCAGTGACTCGTAATCGCTCATGTCGCTGGCACTGGAGGAGCGCGACTGGATCTGACGTACTTGTTCCAACTCTTCGATCAACTGACGGATCTCTTGCTGGTCCTTTTGCAGGTGGCGCCGAGGAGTCTTCCTAGCAATTGCGCAGACTCATTAATGCCACGGCACCCATGCAATGCAATGCACTTCAATACACACTCACTCACCCATGGGGAGCAAGTTGTTGGTTCACCCGGTCCTGACGCAGCAACTCGCTTCGTCGATTGCGCAATAGCTTCAGAAATGCCGTGTAGGACAGTCGAGGCTCATTGTTCAGCGCACCCTCGTCAAAGAAATACTCTTCGTACGCTTCTTCCAGCAAGTGCTCCGTCGTGAGTCGGTCGGGAATGCGGTTCATGTGCCTGGCGCAGGCCACGTACTTTCGGATTAGCGTCAGTTGAAGCATTTTGCCAATGTTCTTGCGTTTGGACCGGGCCGAAGACGTAGACGGAGAAGGCGACCCGTTGGCCAAATCCCGTGGGGACACGTCCATGATGGACGTCGGGTCATCTCCTATGGACACTGCCGCGTTGTTCAACAACTGCTGGTGATGTTGCTGAATGGAAGACACGTCGACCATGCCATGGGTCTCCGAGGCCCCGTCCGCCGACGAAGCCACCGCCGCCGCCGCGGCTTCCACCTCAGCCAATTCCACATTCAGCACATCCATTCTTTCTGAATCGCTGATACCTATAACTGAAATTCTGTTAGAAAGGTTCACAACAACATAACAATCCTCAAATGGAGTGGACCACCTCATCTCAGGTCTCGCTGCTTGCCCTTCAGCTCAGATACACTTTACACGTATCGCGCTGTGAGCAGCAGTGATCGGGCCTTACGGTAGCGCAAGCGCGAGCGCAATGAACTGTGTCAAAGGGGAGATTCACAATGTGCTGTCCATGATGCGCATCAACGCGCGGTGGGCATCCAGCGCTCGGTTCAAGCAGGAGATCCCGGCATCCACCCAGTCCCCGCTGATGCGCGCCTTCAAGCAGCTCCACTACGAGTTGCAGACTGTCACAGATCTCTCGGATGTCGACACGGTGACCTACCTGTTGCCGTTCATCATGGTCATCGAGTCGGACAAGACCAGCGGGTTCATCACGGGCGCAGCCATTGCGTCACTCAACAAGTTTTTGTTGTATGGGCTCATCACGGCCGACTCGCTTCGCGCCGACGTGGCCATCAATCGCATCGCCGTCTGTGTGTCGCGCTGTCGCTTTGAAGAAACCCACCATGCGGATGACGAAGCCGTGCTCATGAAACTGCTGGAGCTCATCGAGTACACATTGCGCTCGGACGTGGGGCATCTCATCAGCGGACCCAACGTCTGGAAAATGATGGAGCTCTGCTACAGCATCAGCTGCCAGCCCCGGTCCTCTAGCCATCTCGCGCGCTCGGCCGAAAACACGCTAGCGCACATGATCCTCACAGTCTTTGACCGCATCGATGAAGTGGAAGCCGAAGTCAAAGCGAACGAACTGCCGTTGGCATCTCCTCCGCTCTCCAAAAAGTCATCGTCAACCTTCAGTGATGAAGACCCCGCCGCCCTAAAACAACCAGCATCATCACCAGCAGCTTCAGCAGCCTCGGTAGGAGCATCCCCAACAACCGCAACAGCTTCTGTCTCCGCATCTGGTGAGACTTCTCCGACGTCGACCACTTCACATGACGAAACGGGCCAACCAAAACTAGACAAACCATATGGCATTCCACTGATGGAACGCATTCTGCAGTTCATTTCGACGTTGATTTCGCCCCACGCGAGAGACGAAGCGACTTGTGCACTGGGTTTGCGACTGGTCAACATCGTGCTGGAAACCGCCGGGACTGGACTCGGGCAGCACCCACGACTTGTCTCGGTTTTGCAGGGCGATTTGTCCAAGTTCTTACTGCAGAATTCTGAAACAGAAGAGCTGGCGATCCTCTCACTGACGTTGCGCGTGGTGTTCAACCTGTTCAACTCGATCAAAGATCATCTCAAAGTGCAGCTGGAAGTGTTCTTTACTAGCGTGCACATGCGGATCATCGACAGTCCGTCCTGCAGCGACGAACAAAAAGAACTAGCATTGGAGAGTCTGCTGGAGTTTTGCCGCGAGCCAGCGCTCATGCTGGATCTCTACATCAACTATGACTGCGACGTGCACTGTACCAATCTCTTCGAAGTGCTCTGCAAGAGTCTTGCACGAAACTGCCAAGCGATGGAAAGTGAGAATGGAGGACTCAACGCGTTGACGCTACTCTGTCTTGAAGGCCTCCTGGCCGTGATCGAATCCATTGCGAGACGCTGTCCGCTGAATATGCCATTCTCGGCCTCCAATGCTGGCAGCAAAAACAACACTGCGTCTGGAACTTCAGGTCTACTCTCCTTGGAGGGTTCCCAATTGGCTCGCATTGCTTCGATGAATGGATCGTTCTCCAACGATTCGCCTCTGGAAGAGATTTCGCCTCGTTTTGCGTCCATTCGTGACTTGATGCAGCTGGTCATGTCGGGATCCGATTCGGAATCTGACTCGGAGAACAATGGAGAAGATAGTGGCGATCAGCTGGCGTGGCTGCACACAGCGCGAGAACGAACTGCAGAAGTGTTACAACAACGTAAAGAATCTTGTGGATACACTGCGGTTGATGGTCAAGACGGTCGCTGACATGCTCGTTTGTATGTGTAGGAAAACGGGCGAAGAAACGCTATGCACTTGCCGCGGAAAAGTTCAACACAGACCAGAAGAACTGGATCGCGTATGCTCAACAATTGGAACTGCTTCCTGCTACGCTGACGGCAGAAAGTGTGGCAGCATTCCTGCTTCACACACCTGGTCTCAACAAGACGTTCATCGGCGATTACCTAGGCGATGGCCCTCCCGACAAGAAACCGTTCAATGCGGAAGTCCGCGAGAAATACGTCGCCATGTTTGATTTCCGTGAAATGTCGTCTCTGGGCGAAGCACTGCGCACGTTTCTTGGACGCTTTCGCTTGCCCGGCGAAGCTCAGAAGATTGATCGCATGATGGAGTGCTTCTCCAAGCATTTCTTTGAGCAAAATGCCACGTCGGGGCCGCTGGTTGATGCTGATGCAGCCTTTGTGCTCTCGTTCAGCATCATCATGCTCAACACTGATCTGCACAACGACCAGGTGCCCAAGAAGATGTCTCTGGAAGAGTTCATTCGAAATAATCGCGGTATAAATGGCGGCCAGGACTTGCCCAAACAGTACTTGACAGATCTTTACCACGACATCCAGCAGAACCAGATCCAAATGCAGCACGATGTTTCGGATCTCTTGGATGCGGCAACGGTTGATCGATACTCGACTCAATGGGATGGTGTGCTCAAGAGGTCCGAGAATGTGGTGGGTGCAAGCTTCACATCCAACGCTTCGATCCTGAAGCTGCGAGCAGGTCTCTATGAGCGTGAAATGTTCAACTTGATTGCAGAAACAACTCTGAAAAGCATCCTGATCGCGTTCGAAAAGACTTACGACATCACCAACATGGAGCGTGCATTGGAGGGACTCGCCAATTGTGCCAAGATTGCACTGTACTACGACATGGGCGACATGTTCAACCGCATAATGGCCAGCTTATCCAGTTATTTCCTCACTTTTGCCCACGGTGTGTTGAACGGAGAGACCGTATTCATGCCTGAAGGTCCAGGTACTCCGATGGGAAGACCGCCATCTAGTTCTTTCTCCGCTGACAGCGATGTGGTCAGCATGCCGCACCACGATGTGGAACCAGGCAACGGAGGTCCCGTGTCACCGGCTGGAGAAGAGCATTTGAAGGGTGCCAAAACCCGTCGCGCCGTGTTGTCGTTGAAGTTGCTGTTTTCTTTTGCGCAGAACCGAAGTGAGTACTTCCGCAAGGCCTGGACAAGTGTGGTGGAATGCATTCTGATGTTCAATGAGCTGGATGTCGTACCGACGTCACTTGTGGAAATGGACGACTTTGTCGACTCTCGAGGTGTTCCATTGCCTCCAACTCAACCAAATCCTCCGAGCCCAACCGTGGGATCCAGTGAGCCAGTCAGGCACACTGCTCCGGGAGAACGACGAGGCTCGCAACCGCAGCAAGTACAATTGGGGGCGGGTGTTTCTGGAAAGACCCGAGAGCGCTCACGACGAGTGGCCGAGCGTCAGGCAGCGATTCGAAGTCGCCGGAAGCATGCAAGTTATCAGCGAGATGCGGCAAGCAACACTGCGTACGGTCCATCCAGTGGCTCGCTGTGGGATTCTTTGTCTTCTTTCATTTGGGCCGAAGAAGAAAAGAGTGACGAGATCTTCTCGATGGTGAATCGGGCGTTGAAAGAGACGGTGGCGCGTCTTGGTGGCGGCCTGTTGGAGAAAGACAATTGGCTGCGTATGGTGCGAAAACTGAATGAGAAGTCGTTGCTGAGTTTGCTGGAGATTTTGCTGGCATGTCGTGATCCATTCAAGTGTATTCTGCACCCTGCCAACGGAGGGACAGACCCGATGGTCCAAGAAGATGCGATATTGGCGTTGGAGCTCAGTGTCGATCTGATTCTGGCGAATTCACATCGCATTCTCGCGTTGGATCTATGGACGCCGTTCCACATCTACGCCAAGAAGATTCTCTCGACGCCAATGTCCGAGATGCCCATGAAGTTGTTGGTGGAGCGAGTAGTGGTGCATATTCTTCGTGTGAGCATTCGACTCTTTCACGACGAGAAAATGCGGCCCCAACTGTTGCAGACTCTGCAACTTTTGCTGGAAATGGATGAAGAGCTGCACAAGGCCCTGAGCGATCGCGTGGCCAGTGGGATCAACCTGCTTTTGAAGGCAAATCTGGTGTATATGCACGACTTCAATGAATGGCACGTGCTATTGGGCATTTTGGAGAACGTGGTGGAGAACAAAAATGGCCGTGCTGTGTGTTGGGAAAGCGTCAAAATGCTGGCCGAAGGAGGTTACTTGAACGACGTGAATGTGACTCTGTGGATGGCCATTTGCTTACGCTTTGTGAGCTATCGCACACCGTACTCAGTGGACGCGCTGCGTATGTTGCAGGGACTGGCTGGCAGCGACAGCTCGTACCGGATCGACAGCTGCTGGCTGGAGGTGATGCGTGTGATGCTGGGGTACTTGAACGACGAGCGCGTGGCGATCGCCAAGACATCGTGGGACTGTCTATACAACTCGTTGTTGCTTCCGGGTGTGCACATCACGCCGGAGACCTGGAAGAAATGCTTTGAGCAAGTGATCTTCGCATTTGACGACCAAGTAAGCGACGGCATGTGGCGGAACTCGGGCGAGGCCTATCTGCACAGTGTCACGCTGCTCTCTAAAACGTTTCTGCACAACGTCAACACGCTGGCGCAGCTAACCGACTTTCGAGACCTCTGGCTCAATGTATTGCGACGACTGGCCCAGAAGATCACGATCCTGTCGTCACCGCCGCCGGGCACCCCGTCGCACATGGCCATGGTGGTGTTCGAGACGACACTTCAATCGTTGTACAATCTGATCATCGTGTTACGCGCGGAACAGATCTTGGACCAGTGCGATGCCAACGGCAAGAGTCTGCTGCAGGAGACCATCGACATCATTGAGCGGATCTGTCCGCAGGCCAAAGAGCAGTTGGGGCTCGTCGACGAACTTCCAGCACCTCCAGCACCAGCAGCGAGCATTGAGGTGCCACCTTCAGACCAGCAGCAACCGCAAGAACCACGAGAAGAACAAGAACAAGAGCAACAGCAGTCTCCAGGTGAGCATCAGAGTGAAGCGATCCAGAGCGAAGCAAGCGGACGACAGGAGGAAGCCAGCGCTGCGGTTGAAGTGTCAGAGCTGCCAGTGCCAGTGCCACAGCATGCGACGGACCCACCAGAAGGACCTCCAGAACCTCAAGAACAAGACGAGCCAGTGCCTCAAGTGCAGGATATGAGTGGTGTCATGTCAGCCTCCTCGTGCTTCAGCGATGCGCTGTCGTCGTCACTGGTGGTGGACGAAATCACCGAAGCTGTGTAGAGAAAGTCATGATCCCATACACTTGGAGCCATGTCTGGTGTGGCTATGGATGTCTTTTGTTAGCTCCTGAGAATGCGCAACATGATAGTCCCCAGCAGTTCGATGGAAATCTGCGATTTGACATTTCTCCCGGCCATTCAAATCTGCCTCGTTGCCAATCTGTTAGCACCACACACATAACGGAGGGAAACGGCAAGTTTGGGTGGTGTTTCACTTGTCCATTCCGTTGGTCCACATGAAGCAAACTCTCACAGAAAAGGCCCTCGAAGAGAGATTGAAAACAAGGAAACATGTCTTCGGAGTAGTCTTGGAGAGCGCTCGGAAGACTAGAAGTTGCAAATGGGTTGGATATCTTCCTATCCCCAGAGTCGAATAACCCAGGGAACTGTCGATATCGTGGCTTTTTGTTTGTGGTCTTTGGCATGGTTCACTCGTCGTCTTCTGGTACACTTCTTGAGTCTGCAGCAACGTGCGTTGGAAGACTTACCTTCACGTGAATCTCTTTTTCTCCGGGCTGGAATTCCGTCCCAAGCAACTCCGTCTTCGTAAGCTACCATCACGGACACTCATACTCCATCTTACAAGATTTCCAATCGGCCAAAGCCCATTTTTAGCCAATCACAAGACACTACTACATCATTGATGAGAAAGGTCATAATCCAAAAACGAGCAAGAATCCAAGCAACCGAAATGACCGACTCCAAGAACCAGAAGAACTTGTTCAACGCAGACTTGATGGGAACAGAGGCGGCGGTGTTGGTGCTTTTGAACAATCAGCCGCACTCCAAGCAGGAACGTTCGGACAAGATCAAAATACTGGCGATGGTGGGTGCGGTCATGCACGACGGTCAGCTAACGATCATTTGCTGGTATGAACTGTTTGTTATCTATTGGGCAATAGATGAAGAAACTGGTCAAAAAGAAGCTCAAGATGGAGCGTATGCAGCTGGAATACGATACGCTGTGCGAACAATTTGCCGAATTGCTGAAAGTGAGTTTGGTCTCGTTGTTGCGCCGTTTGTTGGTGTCGCCATTGGTGCTGATTCGACGCTGATGGAAGAAGGAACTGGACACGACTTCTAAACCCAAGAACGATGGCAAGAAGCAAGACAAGAAGTCAGAAGCTGCCTTTGTCCACGACAAAACAGCTCCAGTGGACCAACAAGTGGAAGCTGCCGAATCATTGGAACAGAGCGAGAGAAAAGTGGAAGAAACCTCACAGGTAGACGTTCAAGAACAATCCGATGAAGAGTCAGTGGAGGAACTCCTGGAACAGATCAAGTGTGAAACAGATGAACCAGACGCCGAACTTGTCGCGGAAGCCCAAGAAGCAGACCAGCAAGTGCAACCCCCAAGACAGGGCCAATGAGATTGTTCGTCTCGACCGCGCAAACAAAGCAAAACGTCAGCCGCACCATTTGTAGAAACTGCACAAGTCGTGACGATGAGAACGTGACTAGGCGCACAAGCAACGAAAGATACCGTCTCTATGTGATTGATTAGCCAAGTGAGACGACCCAGAGCGAGCCACAATGTACACAGGAGTAAACCCATCGGTCTCTGAGCACCTTGGAACTGTAGAAAGTGCCCCGTCCCAGATCGGTGGGATACTGTGATTCTGATGACTTGTATTTTTGGATGCTTTTTTTGGTTTGCAACATGGTGTTTTTATTTGAGCCAATCATCGCCTATCTACTGTGGCTTTTTGGCCACTTGTACCATGTCTATGTGTATAAAACAACTCCTTTTGAAGCATTCGAATCGAGCACTAACAAGCATCATTCGATTCAAGGGCGAGGAGAAGGGCTTTAGCCACCTCACACAAAGCCAAAGGCCTAAAGCCGACACCCAAAAGCGCAAAGCCAAGCAAACCAGATCCAACTGCAACAGCAAATGGCCGACTCGAAGAGCCAGAAGAACCGCAAGGGCGGCGCTACTGCTGCTTCTGCTTCTTCCGGAGCTCCTCCCAGCAGTTCCAAGCGCAGCAACAAGAAACAGGGCGGCAACAGCAAACCAGCCGCATCACCACCTCAGGAGCAACTTCCACCGCGGTCTTCGAGCCCTGCGCTTTCCGCGGGTGTCACGGCGGAGCATCCGTTTCTGACGCTTTTGAACAAGAAAACGCGCTCCATGAAGAAGAAACTTGAGAAAATCAAAACGTTAGAGACGGCCCGCGCGGAAGAAGGCAAAGTACGATGGCTGCCAACGCTTGAAGCGATGGTTCTGTTCGTTTGTTTGCTCACATCGTGTCTTGCACTTTTCTTACCCGTTAATAGGTGCTGAACGAGCAGCAGTTGGAGCTGGTGGGCAACAAACTCATGATGGAGCGCATGCTGGTGGAACTCGATGTGATGCGCGAACAGTTTGTCGAGAGCGTGCTGCTGAATGTGAGTTGGCTTGGCTGGTGCTCGCTGCCCTTTGCTGTTGCAAGGAAACCTAGAGGGGCTGAAACACTATTGCTGCGGGCTTATGTCTATAGAAAGAGGAGCCGGAAGCGGAATCTAAGCCAAAGAACGATGCCAAAGAGCAAGCACCAGAGCCAGAAGCCGCCGACGTCCCACAGAACGAACAGGAGGCCAACGCCAACTCCGATCAATCCGAGGAAGCTCCCGTTCAACAGCAAGAGGAAGCTGCTGAAGAAGTCGAACAGCCCATCGTGCAAGAAGGCGTGCAGCTGCAGGTGCCTACAGCAGTGGACGAATTTGCGCATGTCGAGACCTTGCTGAAAGCGCTGCATGTCGTCAACCTGTACAACGGAACAGGCCGCGAAGTGCCGATGGTGCTGGATTTCTTTGCCAAGAGCTTGCTTGGAAACACGCGGCCTTTAGCGGAGATCTCGTTTGGTGACAATTTGGTGGAGTCGATGGAGCAGGCCAAAAAGTACCTGATGGACAGCGACAAAGTGTTTGCCTGTGAGACATCGTTCAAGGATCTGCACAGTCTGGTGGACACGTTGGTGGAGGAAGTGCAACCTTCGTCTGTTGCGGTGGAGCAGGACGAAGACGAGATGATCCAGGAGCTGGACGACCAAGTGATGGAGCAGGCCGAAGAGGAAGCAGACGAAGAAGTGGCGCGAGCTGCAGAGCAGATTGAAGAAGAACAGCTGGTGGAAGAAATTCCTCAGTTCAATTTCTTCACCGAGTCCCAGTTGGAGCCTGCTGTGAGCCAACCAATGGAGGAGGAAGTGCAAGAAGCCGTCGGGGAAGAAACTCAGGAAAAAGTCTATGAAGAGACCGTGGAGGAACCCGTGGAACAGACCGAGATTGAGCAGGTGGAACAGGAAGCGGAAGAAGTCGCAGAACCAGCAGAACAGCAGGTGCAGACGCCGCCAGAAGCATCTCCTATGCGGGTCACTTCTCCTGCTCAGCCATCGCCGCCAAAGTCGTTCGCCGCCGCAGCTGCTGCTGTCCCGAAGTCGACTCCTGGCAACTCCGTTTGGAGCAATCCGCCGTCGTTCCATCAGCCACCACAGCAGCAGCAACAGCAACAGCTGCAACCTTCTGCCGCATTGCAATCGACCGACGCAACTGACAAGAACCAGCAGCGTCGTCGCCGATACAAGAACAACAACAGCCCACGCGATGGCAGCGGAAACGGCAACAATGGTTTCAAGTCCACGCGACGTCCTCGTCCGCAACGATCGGGTGAGGAAGGTGGACGCGACTTTCAGCAACCCAAAAGCAACTCGGACCGTCGTCCACGAGGAGACCGCCAGTTTCGAAGCAAAAACTTTCAGCAAAACGCTGACGGCGAAGCTGTTCGAAGCTGAGATGGCTGAACATCAGAGACGGCAAGAAGAGAGCAGAGACAGGAGTGAAAAGAGTGCGCCGAAGAGAGGAGAAAGAGCTGAAGAGCTGAAAGGCACCGAGAGGCATCGGGAGTGAGTTGTAGGTCATCCCTTGATAAACTAGAAGAACATCCAAACCCCCAACAAAAGCAGGCAAAGCATATCAGTTACGAACTCGCTGCATCACGTTAACGTTTGAGTGAGTGACAGACTGTTGGGTTCAAGTTCAAGTGTTCGGAGCGAAGAAACAACAGCAGAATGGCGAAACTCGCGATGGCGCTGGCCATTGGACTGATGCTGCTGCAGATTCTGACATGGATCCAAGTGGTGCGATATCACGGGCCGTTGGTGCTGAATGCGCTGTACTCATTGCTGGCCATGCTCATGCTCTGGTGTTACGTGTTGACGACGGCCGTCAAGAACCAGGGCCAGCCGCCCCTTCAAGTCTTGTTGGACTACGAAGCCGTCGAGTCCGGCAATGAAGACAAAGACAGAGAAGCCGGTGACAAAGGGGCAGCCGCGAAACGCTACTGCGACGTCTGTGACTGTACCAAGCCGCCTAACGTTCACCACTGCTCCGTGTGCGAACGTTGTATCTATCGCATGGACCACCATTGCCCGTGGGTGAGTTGAGTTGCCTCTCTACCAATGTTGCTGATCCGTCATCCATCTATTGACCTTTGCTTGTGAAATTGCTGACAGACAAGCAACTGTGTCGGCTTCAACAACAAGAAGCACTTTTTGCTCTTTCTGCTCTACACCATCCTCAGCTGTGTGGTCTATGCGATGCTGACCTCTCCGCTTAGTATGAAGCCACAAAACCCACAACTCCGACTATCCAACACGGCAGTCACCGTGGTGCGCATCACCTTGACTCTGTCGTGTGTGGTGGGCCTTTTGCTGGCCGGGTTCTTCTGCTTTCACCTGTGGTTACTGGCCACGGGGAAGACAACACTCGAGTTTCTTACCAATCGAGACTGCGAATTCCAGGGACAGGGCTTCATGCACACGGCGTCCGTGTATTTTGGCAGCAACAAGCTGCTTTGGCTTGTGCCTGTGCCACCGGACTGTCTCATTTCGGCCCATCAGCAACTGGCGTGGACCCAAGACGACGATGATGAGAGTCGGCTGCTCATGGCCAAGTGATAGTGGCAGACATACTTGAGTGCCATGGCATTAACTCGGTCGAGTGACATGACATGGCATGGCATGGCCCCTGTATACCTGCTGAACAAACGTGCCACAATATTACCGTAACTTACGCCTTATCTTTCTTTTTGGTTTTGCTTTTCTTCTTTTCTTTCTTGCGTTTTTTTCGTTCACTCAGCAAGTCCTCAAAGGTCTTCTGATACGGCTTCACCTTCAACTCAAACAATTGCTCCAGCTCATTGGCCATCCGATGCACTGGTTCGCCAATGCGATTGAACGTCTTGGCATTAGCCACGATCAACTTGACATCCTGTCGGAACTGCTCCAGTTTGGAATACTCGGCCTTTTCCACTTTTTCTTTCATGCGGGTGAGGTCCATCGGCTCCTTGACAAAGTCAAAGTAGTTGGGAACGCCCAAGCGCTTGCAGTTTTCTTTGGTGATTTTCTGGATGAACGGGTTACCCGATTTACCATTCACAATCCAGTCGTGCCACGTGACGCCACGCAATTCAGCCACCAGTGGTGCCAGCACTGTTTGCAAAATACTGGCGTCTTCTTTCTCTCGTTTTTTTCGCTTTTTTTCTTTCTTTTCTTTGCGGTCCTTGTCATCTTTGGCCTTGGACTTCTGTTTTTCTTCGGCTGCAGACCGCTCTTTGGCAGTCAGTGGCGGTGCATGGATCAGACCCGTTGGCTTTTCTGAAAGGTTTCCATCATAAGTTAAGATCTGTGAGAGTGAAAGCTAACACGAAGAAAACACACACAACTCACGATCTTTGGTGCCATGGAAGATGGGTCCTGGCTTGCTGGCTGGTGGCAGCGCCAGTCCACTTTTCAGCAGTGAATCTGGAAATCGCTCAATTGGCCGGTCAAAAGGAACGCCTTTGAGTAAGCCGACCAGATCCCCAGGGGTCTCATGCAGTTGGGCGGAATCGCTGAGTCCGCGCAGCAAGTGGTGGTACGAAGTGGGCAAATCCGCTTTGCTCATCTTGCTGAGATGGCTTTCCAGCTTGTAGTGCTTCATGAGGTCACGACAGTTGACTTCATCTGGTTCGACTGTTGGCGTTGCCGGCAACAACACATCACATCAGCTGAGTGCAGCCAAAAGGGTAAAATAAGCAACTCAACTGTTCTTGGAACCCTTGAAGAGATAGAATTTGTCCGGATCTAAAGCGACGACTTCTGTCCATACAAAAACACAGTCAAAGACGGACAACGTCAGAAGACCTTCAAAGGTCCACTAAACCAGAATCAAACGACTCGTATTCGTGGGTGATGGTTTGCATGCTCACCTGTTTCCATTATTCTGTCTAATGCTTGGGTCAAGGAGTGGAATGCAAACAGGTGGACCACCTGAAATAGTGTGGCTACGCGATGGCTGAGGTGGTCTACACCAAACTCCGTGACACACAAAGCGAGAAGGCAAGATCGAGATGGTGGTGGCCCACATTGCACTCGGCACAAACCTGGGTGCGTGGCGGCTTGTTGATGTGGACTGCTGCCTGTGATTTATTGAATTGGGTGGGTCGTGTGCTGACAGTTGTTCTCGTTCTCTTTATTGTTTGACAGGCGAGAAGCTGCTCAACTTGGAGAATGGCATCAAAATGCTGCGCAAATGCGTGGGCAACGTGCTGGAAACTTCTCGTTTGTATCGCACTGCACCGCAATACGTCTGCGACCAGCCGTCTTTTTTCAATTGCGTCGTCAAAGTGGAGACGGATTTGTCACCACCGACGCTATTGGAGGTGCAATATCGTTTGTTTCTTGTTGTCTGTCGAAACGGGCGAGCTGACTGGCTCATGGCCTACATCTGGCGAATGATCTTTCCATGACAGCGTTTGAAGCAGATCGAAGTCGAAATCGGCCGCGTTCCGACCATCCGGTAGGTCGCTTGTTGCCACATCGAACGCTTCAACTTTTCTGACTCTTTTTGGACACTTGGAATACTCAGCTACGGACCGAGAATGATAGATCTCGACGTGCTTTTTTACGGCAATGAAATGCTGCAGATGGAGACAAGCCAGGGCCCGTTAATTGTCCCCCACGAGCGCGTGCAGGAACGTGAGTTTGTGCTAGCGCCGCTCTGCGACATTTCGCCCACCATGCAGCATCCGAAGCTTCAACAATCCATCCACCAGCTGCACGAGAAGCTCATGAGCTCGACACCCAGCTCCGTGCAAGTGATTCTGCCAATTTCCAAGTCCAACTGCTTTGAGCTCGGTGCCAAGACCTTTGTGATGGGCATTTTGAATGCCACGACCGACTCTTTCAGCGGGGATGGCGTCACGGACCATGGAAAAATGGTGGCAAAGGCGCTGGAAATGGAGCAAAACGGTGCTGATATCATTGATATCGGTGGCGAATCTACGCGACCAGGAGCCACTGAAATATCGCTTCAGGGCGAGCTTGATCGAGTAGTTCCTTTGGTGCGGGAGATTCGCGCCAAGAGCTCGATCCCCATTTCTATCGACACTACCAAAGCTCAAGTGGCCAGAGAGGCTGTGGAAGCTGGTGCTAATCTCGTGAATGATGTGTCTGGAGGTCAGAAAGACCCGTTGATGCTGGCGACTGTTGCCGAGTTGGGCGTGCCGATTGTGTTGATGCACATGCGTGGAACACCTGAGACGATGACCAAGCTCAAGGTTTGATGAACTCCCTCCATCGCTGCTCCTATGTTCAAAGCAAACTGTTGTTGGAGTTTGTAGGACTACAAGAACGTGGTTGAAGAAGTCTCGGTTGCTCTCCAAGAGCGAGTTCAGGCTGCCAAACAAGCAGGAATCTTCACATGGAACATCATTGTGGATCCGGGTATTGGCTTTGCCAAGGACCGAGAGCTCAATTTGCAGTTACTGCGAAAGCTCTTGAGCGTCAAGACCCATTGTGGATTGCTTCCTCTCTTGGTGAGTCACCCATGTTGTCCGTCAATTCCATGAGGTGGCGTGTTGACAAAAGGATGAATGAATGCATGGGTACGCAACCAGATTGGCACTTCACGCAAAGGATTTATCGGCCAGATTTGTGACAAGCCGAATCCTCAGGATCGCGCATGGGGAACGGCTGCTACGGTTTGCGCCAGCATTGAGCAGAAGTGCGACATTGTGCGGGTGCACGATGTGGCGCAGATGCACGACGTCGTGTTGATGAGTGACGCGATCTGGCGGGCTTCTGCATGATCTCAGTTGACGACAGAACAGAGCACGAAGAAGGAAACTTAGAGAGACGACGGTCATGGCGTTCAATAAACCTCTATTTGTTCATACAATGCAAAAGTAGTGCACCTGTCGATGCCTTCAAGTTGGGGCTAAAAGTAGATCATAGCCCTCGCGTATGCAAGGATCAAGGCGTTGCTTGCGGTGATTTGGTGTGTGGTTGCTGTAAGAATGGCGGCTCGTCTGGAAGAGGAAGACGCCAAAGAATGGGAAGCAGCGGATGCCAAAGAGACGTCCAGGACTG
The DNA here is from genome assembly GCA_027475765.1 of Paralagenidium karlingii. Classification (NCBI taxonomy): domain Eukaryota; phylum Oomycota; class Peronosporomycetes; genus Paralagenidium; species Paralagenidium karlingii. The sequence goes on along the minus strand of JAMFLO010000145.1, from coordinate 14,731 downwards.
GTAGCGAAGAGGAAGTATATGTCAGGGAACTGGCGGACAAAGCGGATGGCGAGTACAGCGAAACCCCTCGCTTCGATGCCATCTTCATGAAATACGACCTTGGCGATAGGTGAGCATAGGAGTGCACAAGCACTGCACTGTCCTGAACTGTCCAGTGATCGGGCCTCTTCATGCAGTTGCTTCAGTACCGAGTCCCTGGGAAGCCTCTTGCTTGAAATGGGGTTCAAGGCATCCGCCAAAGTTCTCGACCAAGCGCTGGACGATATGGATCCTCAGGCAACTGGGGAGATCACCAAGGCAAGTCCAAGCAATTTGCGTTGGTGAGAATGGAGGGGAAGAGCTTATAGATCTGTTTTCGAACTGGACAACAGCTCACCTTTCTCGAGTGGTTCGAGCAACATGCCGATGACATTGAGACACCAGCACTTGCTCCTCCTCCTCAGCTGAGCTCTCCGCCTTCCAACTCGTCCTACTCTTCCTCATCTAGTTCGCCGGGCTCATCCAAGTCCAGTCACAAAAGCCCTCGCAAGCGGCACCCACACCGCCATGGCCTCGGAAGCGATGACAGTTTCCAGGAGCTCACGAGTGCGATGCTGGAAGCCAAGAATCAACGCAAACAGACTGAGCAGGACGTGTTGCAGCTGAAAAACCGCCTCAGCCATCTCCGCGCGCAAGAAAAGAAAGTTCTCAAGCACATCGAGGGCGTCAATGAACGCGCCAAAGAGATCCAAAGGGTGCACAAACGCAATGCCGATCACAAAAAGTTGCGCGAAGCACTCAAGGCCGAAGCGCTACAAGAGATTCAAAAAAGTTGCTGCGTCAATCTGGTCACGACCCGGGACGCTTCAGCGCGCAAACGCTTAATCGCCGAACAAATTGTGCGACAAAACGCACAGGCCGTGCAATTGCATCGGCTGGAGAGTAAGCAAATGCAGAGTCGCATCGAGGACCAAGTGGCCCAAGAGCGCAAATACCTGCAAGACAAAATGCGCCAAGTGAAGCAGCAGCAACAGCAAGCGCTGGAAAAGCGCGCCCATGTGCGTGAACAGCACCACAAGCAACTGGTCAAACAGGCGCAACAAAAACTGGCAGCAGAACACTCACAGCGCATTTACAACGAGCGGATCATCCACAAACTGGAGCAGGAAGAGCTCAAGTTGATCGAACGGCTACGACAGACCCAAGAGATGCAGCTCACGGCCTGCGACAACCTCGAGACGTTGCTGCGCACGGAGCCATCCATCGATTAACGCGTTTTAAAATACGAAGTCGTCCGGACTTAAACTCCTAAACTTGACGGGTTAAACTTCAACATGGGTTGGTGTGGTCCACTTCAACAGTGTGTCGCTTTGGCTCCTGGAACCAGCAGCAGCGGGTTGGCAAGATGGACATCATCGATCGCATTGGCAAGTTCTTTGCTGACCAGGAAGCGCAGCTGCGCTCCACGATGGAGATGGCACGCACCAGCGAAGTAATGGCCGCTGGTTCAGTCACCAAGCAAACGCCGCTGCGACGAGTCGGGTCGGCGCCACAACGTCCAAGCCCCGGCGCCAGTAACAATCCAAATGGAGAAGGAGGAGCAGTCTCGACAACGCCCTTGGTGCGAAGACGGTTCCAAGCGGTAGCCAAACTCTCTAGAGAACAGGATGAGCAGCGACAGCAAAACATCTTCAGCTGTAACAATAGCACCAGCAACATCAGCAGGAAGGGCAACAAGAGCAGAAGTGACAGTGACGGAACATCTTCCTCGTGGTTTGATCCCCATAGGAGAGCTGCCACGGCATGGACCGAAGGCAATTCCGACTCAAAGAGAAGCTTGGAGGTCGAAGGCAGTCACGTTAGTCACAGCAACAGCATTAGTGTCTGCACCAGTGCTAGCGGAAGTGAGAACACTAGCAGCGAGGAAAGTGACGGTGATGCCGCCGAGCATCTCACCATCGTCACGACCTCTTCCTCCTCGTCGTCTCCTGCACCAGAGCGAAACCCGGAGAAGCCCGATGACCATCCGCTCCAAGAAGAAGGAGGAGGAGAAGAAGCACTGAAAGCCAGCAGCAGAAGGAAGCCTCAGAAAAAGAAGAAGCGCATGAAAAGCGCCTCCAAGCGACACAGCTCACAAGAAAAAGATGTCGCCGCACGGGCCGAAGAGGAAGCCAAAGCGATCAAGTTGCAGGAAGCGTTCGCAGCGACCCAGGAACGCGCCAAACGCATCCAAATGGAAAAACTCCGTCAGCAAAAAGAAGCCGAGAGACAAAAACTCGAGCAACATGAGCGACTGCAGAGTCAGTTGCTTCGAATCGAGCAGGTGCGCAGAGAAACGCTTCGGCTTCGTCCGAGGTCAGCGCCATCGACACCCACGGGACTCTCATCGCCGTCTTCAATGGCATTTGTGGATGCGGCTTCCTCCGTTGGCGTGGTGAAAGGTCTATTAAAGCGCAAGAGCGTCTCTTTCCGCCAGGAGAAAGCCATTTCGCAGTGGTTTCCAGTGGATTTCGCCAAAGAGACGGCCGCGAAACAGGCGCAGGTTGAGACTGTCGTTGAGGACCGTCAAGAACCCGAGATGGAGGTCAAGGGATCGCGTGTCTTTATGGACTCTTTGGAGCGTGAACTGCGAGAGCGGGTGCGTAGGCTGTTGGCTCTTGCGACCGAGAGAAAGAGAGACTAACTGACTGGCTGGATGACGCACCGACTGCTTTTGTGCTGCAGAAGAGTCTGGAGTTGACGCTGGCGACGCGAATCCTCGAAAAACGAGTGCAAGCGCAGCAGCACCATGCCAAACGCGAGAACCAAATGCGTCGAATCCTGCGCGCACAAGAGCTCAAACTGGCGCGCATTCAGCAGTTGGAGCAACTGGAGAAGACTCTGCAGGGAGATCTGGAGATTGTGCTGCAACAAGAAGCCGCGAGCCGTCAGGAACGCGTTGACGCCGAAAAACAGATGCAGCGCCGCCTAAAGCTCGAAACAACGTCGTCGAGTGCACTTCTGACGCTTCAACAGCACATGGAAGACGCGAAATTGCTGGAGGAAGAGATCCGTCGCACGAAAGTGGCCGCTGAAGCCCGCGCCAAAGCTCAGGAGCGTGTCAAAGAGCGGATCAGTTCCTCTTCCAGTCTCAATTCACTGAGTCTGTCGATCGCCAATGACTTTGCGTCTATTCAGCAGCAAAAGTCCATGATGCGCTCCGTCCACAACAAGCGGACAGCCAGTACGGCATCCAGTTCCACTAGGAAACAGTCAGCCAGTGACAACCAGCAACAACACCATGAAGCCCACCAACCCAGCTTGCCGTGGGAGACTCCCGAGCTCGCCGAGTTCGAAGAAGAAGGGCTCATGATGCGGTCGGCACCTAAAGAGAGGATTCGACGACCACTGCCATCCACACCAGAACCAAAGCCACTCACAAGTTCGGCCACTTTGGCGATGCTTCAGTCGATTCGTCTGAGGGTACAGCAGGACAAAGCGCGATCCATCGTGCTTTCACCATTCCGGGACGTCCACTGCATGGACCAAATGGAAATGGACGAGATCCTGGCGTCCCAAATGCTGAGTGACGAGGAGAAAGAAGAAAGAGCATAGAACCCATTAAAAGGAAAGCTGTTCGCCTACAAACCGTTTGTCTGTTTCTGTCGCTCGATGTTGCGCTGACCAAGGACAGCATGGAACGATTGAATTCGTTCCTGCCATGAAGCCACTCGGCGCTTGACGTCACTCTCATCAATAGTGGTCAGTGTACGATCTCGAAGCATGCGACGACCACCGATCCACACGTCCGACACGCTACCATACACATCCACCATCAGCCAACCCGTCCACACACTCAGCCACACACAACAACACGCAACTCACTTCTCTCGACCAGCCACATACACCAAGTGACTGATGGCGCAGTACATTGGAATCATCTCAATCTCATCCACACGCACAGCCGTCACGTCCGCAATCTGCAGCACAACCACAACTCCAAGTCAGCCAATACATCCACACGTCGTCCACAATTCCACCAGTATACACACTCACCTTCCCAACCTCCAGGGAACCAATGCGATCCGACAGTCCCAACGCCTTCGCACCATTCAAAGTCGCCATCTCCAACGCACGAGCTGCCGGCACACTCGTGCTCTCGCCAGACGCCACCTTCGCCAACAAGGCAGCCAGCTTCATCTCCGCAAACATGTCCAAAGTGTTGTTGCTCGCTGCACCGTCCGTTCCCAACGCCACGTTCACTCCTTCCTTCACCAACTTGTCCACACGACACACACCCGACGCCAGCTTCAGATTGGACGACGGACAGTGGACCACGTGGCTCTTGGATTCGCGCAAATCCTTGACTTCCTCGTCCGTCAGCTGGGTCGCGTGAACTGCGATGAATCTTTCGCTGAGCAGTCCGAGACGCTTGAGGTTGGCGAGTGGTCTGCACTTTTGATCGCTGAGATGGCAGTTCATGGAGCTTCGGTTGAGTGTCTCCGAGTCGTGGCACTCCGCCTCAGTCTCATGAACATGGAGATGAATGGGCACGTTGAACTCTTTGGACAGCACGAGGGCCTTTTCAAAGGTATTATCGGTGACGGTGTACGGCGCATGAGGCGTTAGCGCCAGTCGAATGAATGGGTGGTTTTGGTATTTCTGCAGCATGGCTCGAGCCTTGGCCAGACACTCGTCAGAGTTATTGGCATGAATAGTCTTCATCTCAGACACGGCCTGGCCGATCACAGCTCGCATGCCAGTGGACTCGACAATGTCGCAGGTCTCTTGAGGCACCACGTAAGCGTCGCTGAAGCAAGTGGTGCCACTGCGCAGCATTTCAGCGATTGCGTGCAGCGCTCCGTCGCGAAGAAACTCGCGGTCCACAAACTTGCGCTCCGCGGGCCAAATGTCTTCTCGCAGCCAAAGAGCCAACGGCTTGTCATCTGCCTACCGGTCATCAAATCACCCATAATGAGCGAGTCGCACGCACGACCAGCACTGAATGGTAACCTACCAATCCCCTCAGCAGCGTCATAGGCGAATGGGTGTGGGCATTGACAAGTCCTGGGATCAAAATGTGGTTCGTCAGGTCAGAGATCTCGAGAGGATCGTATCTGTTTAGTGCCTCTTCCCGCGAGAGAATATCCACGATGCAGCCCTTGTCGTCGATCGCCAGTGCGTGGTCCGTGAGGATCTCGTTTCTCGGTACAACCGGTACAATGAACTTGGCCAAGATCAGCAATTGGACCGACTGTTTAGCCTTCAAACTCTTGTAGTTGTCAGCGGCAGTAACAACGTTTTGATCGGTAGAACAAACGGTGGCGGACAGCGAATCCATCAGCGCAGAGAGGAAATGGGTTTCGAAGGAGCAGTCTTCTCGCAGCGCCACACACACCACAGGGAGCTTTTGGCTCTCAAACGCAGCGAACGAGGTCACTTGAGTAGTGCCAATCGCATCCTAAAAGCACGCAACAAATCACATCAGTGAGCTGCTGAAGAAAGCAGCCTTGGGCTGTCGGCTCCTCCACACCGCAATCGTCAGTAGGAACTCGGTCTGATGCTCCGAGAGTCCATTATATGTGTGCGGAAGGAGCATCAGCGCATCCACAAGCGAGCAAGACGACGACGACGAGAGAGCGTGATGGATCCGTTCTACTGCTTGCTTCAGCAGCTGGACTTTTGGCTGTTGGCTCGGCCGAATAGCGTTGTCGATGGAGCAAATGGTGCTAGGTAACACCACGTTGCTATGTTTCTGCAGTCGACTGGCAAGCAGTTCAGCCAAAGACACTACCAAGTCGCATCGCAAGAGGCTGAATGTGGACGCCAGACTTTCAGCACTTGAGTTGGTATCAGTATCGGCCACAAACACTTGCAACTGGCTGGAGGATCCGCTCCAGACATCTTGCTGAAGTGCTTTGGTCCTTTGGTTTGGGATAGAGTAAGCTCCTGACGATGATGATGAAGAGATGTTAATCCGAGTCTTTTGCCAGTTCCATTTGTGTTTGGTCTCCCGCAGCAACAGCTTTTGCATTTTGCGGCCCATCAAGAGCCCCACACGTCTTGGCGTCCGCATCGTCATCAACAACAGTTATGACGTTTTGGATTGTAATACAGAGCCACACCACTGCCACACCAAAGATATTCCGTTTGACAATTATTATGTGGGATGGGTCCAAGTTTTTCCAATCATATGGCAAAGGAAACACACATGAAAGACATCGTGTTTGGAAACTCAAACCTCGGGTTAAAAGCACTGCAGTCAGACCCACAAATCTTAGTTCTTCAGGATTCCATCCTGCTGCTTTTTTTTCTTTTCTTCCTGCAAAAAGTCGTGATACTCACGGATCCTGTCGTGCCATTTGGCCACTCGGCGCTTGACGTCACTCTCATCAATAGTGGTCAGTGTACGATCTCGAAGCATGCGACGACCACCGATCCACACGTCCGACACGCTACCATACACATCCACCATCAGCCAACCCGTCCACACACTCAGCCACACACAACAACACGCAACTCACTTCTCTCGACCAGCCACATACACCAAGTGACTGATGGCGCAGTACATTGGAATCATCTCAATCTCATCCACACGCACAGCCGTCACGTCCGCAATCTGCAGCACAACCACAACTCCAAGTCAGCCAATACATCCACACGTCGTCCACAATTCCACCAGTATACACACTCACCTTCCCAACCTCCAGGGAACCAATGCGATCCGACAGTCCCAACGCCTTCGCACCATTCAAAGTCGCCATCTCCAACGCACGAGCTGCCGGCACACTCGTGCTCTCGCCAGACGCCACCTTCGCCAACAAGGCAGCCAGCTTCATCTCCGCAAACATGTCCAAAGTGTTGTTGCTCGCTGCACCGTCCGTTCCCAACGCCACGTTCACTCCTTCCTTCACCAACTTGTCCACACGACACACACCCGACGCCAGCTTCAGATTGGACGACGGACAGTGGACCACGTGGCTCTTGGATTCGCGCAAATCCTTGACTTCCTCGTCCGTCAGCTGGGTCGCGTGAACTGCGATGAATCTTTCGCTGAGCAGTCCGAGACGCTTGAGGTTGGCGAGTGGTCTGCACTTTTGATCGCTGAGATGGCAGTTCATGGAGCTTCGGTTGAGTGTCTCCGAGTCGTGGCACTCCGCCTCAGTCTCATGAACATGGAGATGAATGGGCACGTTGTATTCCTTGGACAGTGCGTTCAATCGCTCAAAGCTGGCGTCGTTGACTGTGTACGGCGCATGGGGTGAAATGGTCAACTTGATGAGCTCCGAGTGTTTGTACTGGTCCAGCTGCCCGCGAGCTTTCTCAAGGTAATCATCGGCACCAGAGGCATAGTTTGAAGGAAACTCAAAAACGATTTGGCCCACAACACTGCGCATTCCAACTTGTTCGCCCACTTCACACGTGATGTTGGGAAAAAAGTACATGTCGTTGAAGCACGTGGTGCCGCCTCGGATCATCTCGGCCATCGCGTGGGTGGTGCCGTCGTGCACGAACTCGGCGTTGGTAAACTTGCCTTCCGCCGGCCAAATGTCCTCCGTCAGCCACTCGATCAGCGGCTTGTCGTCCGCCTGTCCATACAAGCAGCAGCAAGTGAGTGAATCAGTATTCTGCTTGTGTTGTGTCGTGGGAGCTCCATAGCACTACGCACCAGTCCACGTAGCAGCGTCATGGACGAATGGGTGTGGGTGTTGACGAGCCCTGGGATCAACACGTGCTTGGGTAGAGTGGTCACTTCCTTGGGTGAGTATTTCGCCAGCGCCTGCTGCTGAGGCAGCAGATCCTGGATCTTGCCGCTTGCATCGATGGCCAGCGCATAATCTTCCAGGATTTGATCACGTGGAACCACGGGCACAATGTATTTCGCCAGAATCAGTTGCTGAATGGGTGCCCTGTGTTGTTCACTGGTGGCAGACGAAGAAGGCAACAGGCCAGTGACCAAACTGCTGAACACTTGTTTGAAAGCCTCAGGAGCTCGAGACACGGCGATGAAGACGCCAGTGATGCTGCACTTGGAAAAGGCAGTAAACGACTGCACCGAAGTGTTGGCGACGACGTCCTGTCAGGGAGGCATGTTACAGTCAGCCCCGATCCATCGGCGCCTGATTTTGGTATGGCAGAAGGTCACAGACACTCACCGCAACACCAGAGAGAAACGCGCGCTGAGCTTCTGAAAGCGAATGGCAAGTCGATGGTAAAAGAAGCATATTTTCGGCGTGTTGGAGATCCATCTGGCTCTCCAGCACGTGGCGAATTGAAGCCACCGCTTCCTCCGGCAAAACTGCAAGAAAGAAAACGTGCGCTCAGTGATGAAACCAGCAGTGTGTGGGGCTCTGGAGCTGGGATTCAGCACCTTCGAAACTGTCCTTTGAAGCGCTGAAAGCAGAAGAGATCGCGCCGACACGCTTTGGAGCGACCGCGCTGACGACACCAAACGACAATCAACGGCAACAAATGCGTCAACACACTCCGCAACACAATCAGAATGCCCAACAATCGCTGCCATCCATTGAGTTAACAAAGCCACATAAAACGGTACCTGACCAGATTCTCATCGTTCGCAGTCAACAACTTGCCAAAGGCAACCACCAGCTGACACTGCAGCGCTACGAGTGCCGTTGCAACGGCGTCATCTGCTTGGTGTTCGTGACGCACCACCACCAGTCGGTCTCCCACGCTCGTGACATGCACTTGTAGCGGCTTCTGATTGGAACTGGCGTCGACCACAAATTGCTCGCATTTCCACTGCTTCAGAGCCTCCAAAGCCGCTTGTTCCTGCGCGGAATCCACCAAAAGCGCAACACGGCCACTCATCTGACTCATTGGGTTTCTTTCTTCAGCCTGGCTGATTCGTTTTGATTGGTGCAAATGAATAACTGGTCCGGAGGTTGCACGAAGGTTGCATAAACCCTGCGGTTTGGCCACTGCCGACTTTACGCACAACACCCGAAAGAACCCAAATTGTTGCCCCACAAGTCACTCCCAAGATCAGCAGCAGGAAGAAATGTCCCAAGCGAGTGCGCTTCCGCGTCGAATTGTCAAGGTAAGCGCCTTGTGGAAGCGAGGGGAAAGCACTTTCTCTCGGTGGTGTATGAGGATTCAGGTTGCTGACAAGTTTCGTGTGGTGTTTTGACTGGTTTTCGGTTGCTGTTGGCTGGTGGTTTCAAATACATTTGATGCTGCTGGGGGGCACATGGCTCTTGTTTGGCTGAATATTTCAGGAAACCCAGCGATTGCTTGCGGAACCAGGTAAAGAAACTGGTTTATCGGATTTGGCTGAATGGCTTTTTTTGTCTTGATGCTGAAGTGACTTGGCTGAATTAGTTCCTGGCATCAGTGCCACGCCCTACGAAGACAATCTGCGCTACTTCCAGGTCGTGATTGCCGGCCCGCAGTCGTCTCCCTATGAGAGTAAGTTGAATGCCACCACAGAGCGGGCATTTGACCATCGAGAATGTGCTGACTTTGCTTTGGTGGCATGGCACAGATGGCATCTTCAAACTAGAACTGTTTCTTCCCGCGGATTACCCCATGGCGCCACCCAAAGTGCGCTTCTTGACGCGCATTTACCACCCCAACATTGACAAATTAGGACGCATCTGCTTGGACATTCTCAAGGACAAGTGGTCTCCCGCGTTGCAGATCCGCACGGTGTTGCTCAGTATCCAGGCCTTGCTCTCGGCGCCCAATCCAGACGATCCGTTGGCCAACGACGTCGCTGACCATTGGAAAACTGACGAAGTGGCGGCCATGCGAATGGGTGCGTGTTCCTTGCGGAAGAAGAGGAATCAGGAGGAAGAGTAACGCCAAGCTGACTATTTCTATTGATACTCTCTATTGGCAGCCTCGGAATGGACGCGAAGATATGCCTAAAGACCCCGGCACTGCTTACTCAAGTGACTGACTTTCGGCTTCTTTCCACTCTGCTCACTCGTTGCCCGAACGTGCCGCGCAGAGCTTTTGCTCCAGAAGCGAGTCAAGCTGCTGCTTTTGGTTGGGCAGCGAGCGAGCAGGTTGGTCCTCCGCTAGAAGAACTGTCTTGACCCTTTGAATACGATCTGCTTGCTTGTTGTTGCATGTCATCTTCGGTTCCTGTTCGCCGCCTCTCTGCGCCACGTCATGCGTCACGACCTGCTGCACCACCGTCTGTCATAGAATCAAGTCAGCGTCCACTTCCCATCGTTCAACACCACATCCCCACAATCAAACTCACCGCCGACGCCTTGGTCACGAGCTCCATCAACATGGTCTTACGCGCAAACGAGAGTTGCAACTGGTCGTCGCCCACGCCGAAAATGTATCTGTTGACATGGTGAACCGCCAGCGCCAATGCAAAGGCTCCGCGTGAAGACGACACTTTGGTCTCGTCACAAAGCGCCGCTTTCATCAGCTCGATCCACGTCAAATCGCTCACTTTGGTGCCAGTGCACAGTGCCACTGCACGAGGCATCTCGAGATTCAACGGCGGCTGCAGCAAATGCAACAGATTGTTGGACTGCAGCTCTTTCCAGAGCAACTTGCGCACTCCAACTGGAAACACGTCCAGCACAAACAACGACAAGCTCTGCGCAAACACAGCGTTGCCAAAGGACCACGTGACAAATTCGGCCAACAGCCGCTCCACCAGCGGCTTCAGCAGCGACTCTTCCTGGCTCGACGCGTCCGGTTGCTGGAGCAATTTGTCCACGAGTGCCTTGTCTTTCGGGTCCTCGATCTCACCCTGTTCCAGCTGTTCAAAGCGCTTCAGGCACTGCGCAAACACGCTCGCAAGGGTCTTCACGCCATCTTCCTCACTGGCCACCAGGTGCTGGTAATACAACGCCACCAACGCCTGAAATTCGCTTTGGATGCGATCGTCCAGCACCACGTCGGCGCCAGCAAAGAACAGCTGGAGCGTATGGAACAGTTTCTCGCCCACCCGTAGCGTATCCACCACGAGGCTCCCACACGCGCCGATGCTGCGCAAGTACTTGAGCGTTGCGCGCAGAATGGCGCGGGTCTGGCTCGTGTCTTGCGATTCTTTGGCTTGTTCGTGGTCGTCTTGTAGTTCCATGCGCGAAATGGGGCAAAACAACCAAAAGACCGGAAACGGCAAGTTCGACTCGCCGTGTAGTTGCGGAAGCACCAGATGACATGAGACTTTCTGCGACGGCGCTTCCATGCTGAATAGCTCCAGTGAATGGTGGCGAACGGCCGAATTGCCCGTCATTTGCTGGAACACGTGCCCAGCCCACAGGCAGGTGGTCTCGTCGACCTGGTCCTGGGGTGGCAGCACCTCGGCCAGCACCTTGTCGTTGAAAAGCACTTTGGTCAGCAGTTCCTCGACGAAAAACTCCATGCCGACCGGAAGACGTGGCACCATCGCGAATGCTGCATTCACCACGGGGATCAAGAGCTGGTGCGCGACCAAAAGACTTCGATTGGCCGGCATGCTCGCCAGGAACACCTGCAGTTGCACTCGCACCACCAGGTCCATCAAGCAGACAACTTCCTGGCCAGTCATGGGCCTGGTGGCAAGAGCCACAAGCACCTTCGCCAATGCTTCCGAGACGACCAGTTGTTGTGAGGATCTTAGACTCAAAACCTTAAGAAACCCAACCAGAGACAACGCCACGTCACTGGTTAATGGCTCCGGTTGCACCAACTGCCAGGTCAGACACTCGAGAAGCCCACGCGAACTCGAAAGCATCTTAAAGGCCGTCTCCAGATCAGTCATTTGCACATTGTATTTGCCACAAAGGGGCACACATGCGGCCAGGAAGCTCAGCACACTGGCAAGCACTTGGAGCTGGTCACGTTCAAGCTGCTGTCTGGGGCCAACGCAGGCGTTCAGTCGTTGCAACGCATTGGGCACGAAGAAATTGAGCAGCGCACTCATGTAATGCTGTGCCTGGGTGATCTCTCGCGAGCAACAGCAATACGATTCAAGCGCGCGAAAGAGCGCGCTCACCCACTGATTCGACAAGTCTTGCGGTGAGCCCATCGATGCTGTTGGGCGACTGCATCCTGGTGTGAGGTCTCTGCCTGTGAAGCCGCACAAGAACGGGAACAAGTAGTTGAAGCAGTGCACGTCCAGACCATACGACAGACACACGCGCCAGATGCGCAGCACCTCAATATGCAGCGACTCAGTGGTGGATCGATCCAACGCCATGATGCCCTTGGTGCTTTGGATGACATTCTGGGTGGCCAGATCACTCGCGACCGTGCGGTCCGCCTGGCACAGCAAGCGAATCAATTGTAGCACTTGTAGCGTCAACTCTAGTCGACTGGTTGATGCCACTGTCTTGTCGTCGGCGTCTTTGTTTTTGTCCTTCTCTTCCTCAGCCGTCGCAAGCAACAGCTCGCAGGCTTTGTCCAGATACTCTCTCTGAAGCAGTTGTATCAGTCCAGTAGTGGCCACTACTTGTTTAGCGCTACGTGGTGAATGCTTTGCCACGACATAGAGAATGTCGAGCACCTGATTGACGGCGTTGGCGTCCAGCAGTTCGGTGCTGACCAATAAAAACTGCAGACGCAGTAGCAAATCCATGCGTAAAAAGCCCTGGATCGGGTCTCGCGAAGTCACTTGCTCATCGCTCATTGGGTTGGTCTCGCCGTCACCGACGTCTTCTTGCGTCGGGTAGTACACCACTTGTTGCTTGGACAACACCACCGAGCCCAGACTGGTCTCAAAGCTGTGGTCTTCGGTAGTTGCCTTGTGGGGCACCAGATACGCATGAACGGCCGTGATGCCCGCGAGCAATGCCGTTCGATTGGATTCATCGAGCGCACAGCGCAACACGATTGGCAGTTTGGTTGGGTACTCGGTCGTGGCAGTTGGTTGCTGCTGGCCAGCATTGCGAAGGATCTTGGCAAGGATCAGCAGCGCCATCGACTTTTGCGAGCCATAGGTGCTTCTCGCCAACAACAAGAGCTCGTCCATGGTGTACCCCGGTCGGTTTGGTTCGTCTCCGTGATGGTACAGACCCGACGTGACTTGCAGATCCTGCTGGTTCTGCTGCGAGATGACTCGACCATCAAAGTCGTATCGGATTGTGGTGGGAAAAGTGTTAGCGTCGTCGTGGAACTTTTTGACGGGCTGCATCCACTGGTGTTTCATGTACTCTTCCGAAGGAAGGTATCGGCTTTGTTGCTCCAGGTCTTGTTCACTGCGAATGCTCCGAAGGTCGATGCGCTTCGCGTGGGCAGGTTCAGGTTCCGATGCTGGTGGCGTCTGTGGCACTTGCGGTTGCTGTTGCTGTTGCGCTGACTCGTTCTCTTTGAGCGGTTGATGCGGTCCATAAAACGAAGAAGATGAAAAAGGCTTTTTGCTCATGAGTTTGGCCAGCAATTGAGGATCGAGCGAACGTCGCAGCTCTTCCTGGGCTTCACGGATCTCTTGGATGGACATTTGCTGAATGCGACGTCGGTTTTCGGCCGAGATATCGTCCATTTCTTCGTTTTCCTTGTGGTGATGGATCGACGAGTCGGAAGTATTGACACTGGACGACGATGACGACGACGAGGCAGCTGCATTAACGTTGGCTTCAGCTTGTTGCCGGCGGCGACGACCAAAAAGCGATTCTCCGCGGCGCATGGACGGAAATCCTCTGGTCTGAAGCTGTTTCTTGGCGGCAAAGTCGAACGAAGCGCTCGGAAACGGCTGATGCAGCACCGTTCGTTCCACAACATCCCCGACGAGATGCACCTGATCTGCTTCTTCTTGCTCTTCTGCTGCTGCATGATGTCTGGTAGCCTCGTGCGCTTTCTTGGCGCCGCCCATGCGCGTGAACTTGGCCGACGGCTTCTGATTCTGTCGAAGAAACTTTTCCTGCTCTTCCATCAGCAGTTTGAGTTCCGCATCGACGTCAAACGACGGCGTTGACTCGTGCACTTGTTCCGCCATTGTTTGGTCGGTATCTCCTTGATTGGCGAATGATTGCTTGTGGGACGATGGTGGTGTGGCACACACCAAAACCACTTGCCTTTATGGAAGTGGATAACGGCACAGACCAGTTTGTGCCCAATCTGAACAAACCCTGCCATCAACTGTGCATCTCCAACAGTTGTGATAGCCAGTTTCTCTTGAACTAAAACTCAATCGAAAAGACACATTCAACTGCCAAAAGCAACAAACAACCAGCACAAACGAGAACTGAAACTCAGTGACAACAATAACGACGATATCATGTTCTCTGGGAACAGTGCGAAGTCACAATGATCGGATTGGGCAAAGTCCATGCGCCTGTTTTACGACACATTCGACGATTTCAGCGCTGCTATATCCAGTTTAGAGTTTCAAAGTTTTGTGAGCAGAACCTCAAAAAGTGTTGCATCGTGAAGGAGCGACATACACGAGAAGGTGCTGAGACGCCACAAGAACTGCTCATTCCGACCCATTTTTCATACTACAGCAAGTCGTTTTGGTGCACTCATGGAGTTCAGCGAAAGCATGGACGTATGGAAGACATATGGAGGATTCCAGTGCCTTCCAAACTTTCCAGAAGTTGTCTGACGATCTCACGGAGAGATTTCAACCTCAACAGAGTGAGTTCCGGATGCGGCAACGTTTCTTGAGAGTCTCTCAAAAACATCACGATCTCCATGGGTACGCTCAAGAAGTTCGCTTTCTTGTAGCGAACATCCTCGAGTATCCAACCGACATGGCCACGCATGTAATGGGACTTGAGTCCCAACACAGGCTTACACTGTGTGTTGCTTGAGGAAGCGTATGCAACAAGAGCTTGCGCTCTTCTGATCGAAAGATCAGCTT